>JBBMJZ010413100.1:14024891-14039242 GCA_037833815.1 Zingiber zerumbet
TACTTATGAAACATATAGACAAATATATTAAATTTCTTTATTAGAATAAAATTATAAATTTTAATAAGAATATTATATTTTTTTCTAAATATATAATTTAATTTTTAATAAATATTTAAATTTATAATGTATATTTATTAAAATTTATTTAGACTCGATAAAAATTTAAATAAGCTAGTGAGACATGAATATATTTATTAAATAAGATTCAAGCTCAGTTCGATTATAAACGAGTCAAACTCAAATATTGAAGAGTTTGACTCGGCTCAACTCTATTACATCCTAAATACAAATGTTTTAAGTAATTAATAATCCGGATTCGGATTACCAATCCGAACCCGGATGGAGAAGAAATTAGTTTTCAAATTATGTGTATTATTTTCTCCAATTAATTATTAAAATTCGTTTTACCATAAGTGGCCTCCAAGAACGGGATGGGCCTCACGTGACATCGCGTGAAGGCCCTCCAAGGCCGAGCTAGTTTTATCCGGAAAAACCCTACCCCTCTCTCTTACTCAGTTACTTGCCACTTGAGTTACGCCGGCCATGTGCGATGCGCTTCGCATCGCCTTCTAGGCGGCTCTTCTCCCGCCGCCTCTGCACGCTGCCGCAAAAGCTCAATAACGTATCCTACCTCTACCGCGACCGTGTCCTCAAGGAGGCACAGTGCTTGCTCACCGACTACCTCCACTCAGCCCGCGCCATCTCCTTCTCCCACGCTGACTCTATCGTCTCCTACGCCCCCTTTTCGCTCTCCGCCCTGGTCTCCAAGATCCCTTTCCCGCCAAACACCGCCGCCAACGACTTTAAGCGCTTCCTCCGCCGCTTCTTTTCCTTCCGTCCCGTCAACGAGTACGAGTTTTTCTTCGAGAGCATTGGCCTCTCACCCTCCTCCTCCTCACTCGCTGCGTCCAGCTACCGTAGTTACTTCCTCTCAGATGACGCCTCGCTCCTCGCTGCAGTCTCGGCGCTCGTCGGCTTCGGCTTTCCTTGGAGGAAACTCGGCATCCTCTACAGCGAGGATCCCCGCATTTTTTCGGTAGATGCCAACAGTCTCGTCGCCAGGCTCTGCGCCCTCGATGCCCGGGGTTTCCATCGTGTATGCATCATCAGCATTTGCCTTGCTTTCCCCTCCGCGCTGTGTGCAGAAGCTGACCCTGGCGGTGAGATTGATCTACTGTTTCAGGATTTGAGAAAGGTCTTCATCGACTTTGATCTCGCTGGATTGGTCCCCGAGGACGATGTGGATGTTTTCCTTCACACGTGCAGGAAGATTCGTGTGTTCTATGATCTGGGTGCTACAAAAGGGACGATGGGCGAGCTGATGGGTAGAAATTGGAAGATATTCCTGGAGCTGGACGAGGCGTTAATAGCTCAAAAATTGAAATTTTTCATTAATTTAGGAATGGAGGCTGCTGAAGCTGGGCATTTCATTCTTAAACATGCTGATCTTTTTTATCTCGATTTCGACAATCCTACCATTGTGATGCCAGAGTATCTAAAGTGCATTGGTTTGGATGAGGACGAAGTCGAGTTGTTGTGTCGGAAGTATCCTTATGTGATGGGCAAGAATAAATTAAGAAATTTGCCAGCGATGATGAAAGCCATGAATCTGCACAAGCAATTCCTAGGCAAGATCTTGAATGGGAATCTCCATTATCTATCATCTGAATTTGTTCTTGCTACCTCTCATTACACAGCACTAGAGAGTGGGTTTCTGCAAGGTTTGGAAAGGCTAAAACGTACCAGGAAAGTGCAGTTTCTTGACAGTAAACTAGAATTCATGCAAAGTATTGGATTTGGGGAGAATACGCTCACAGTTAAATCCATGTCACTGATCAATATTAGCGCAAAGGACCAATTGCAGGAGCGCATCGATTGCCTTCTCCAGCTGGGTATTGAGTACTCCATGCTTTGTCGAATGGTAATTGCAAAACCAATTATATTGAATCAGTGCAAAGAAATGCTCCATGAGAAGGTGAATTTCCTTTGCAACGACTTGGGTTTTTCATTAGAGTATCTTGATATTTTCCCTGCTTTTCTTAGTTTTGATCTGGAGAACAGAACCAAGCCACGATATAAAATGCTAAAGTGGCTTAAAGAACTCGGCTTGCTCAAGAAGCCTTTTGCCCCTGCTACTGTTCTTGCAAATTCTGAGAGGAGATTCATGGTTAACCTCTATAGTATCCATCCAGCTGCTCCTAAACAATGGTTAGAATGCTTCTCATCTAGAAGCGACTGTTATGGAAATCAAAGAATCTTATTTTTGCCTCGTAATTAGCACAGAGATCGTGCTTGAAGAATCAACAAAGAGTCAAAGACCATAAACCAGTGTGCTAGTGAGGCTCCTCTATCTATCAATTTTGTAGCCGCTTCTATATGTTTTCAAAACAATGATATAACTGCTTGCAAACATTATGGTAACTTTAGTTTTGACAACCATACGTTATAGGGCTCTTTAATAAACTCAAAGCATTTTGTAACTACATATTTCATGCCATCAATCAATCATGATCTTAAGACGTTGCAAAATTGGCCTGTATTTTTGAGTTCTCTTCTTCATATTATCTTGGTCGTGATTCAATTCTTAAGATATTTCACATGAACCAAGGAACCTGGCCTTGAGTCCTTTTCAACTTTTGATCAATAACAAGTTGACACTTATTATGGTTCTTGTAAAACTGGTCAACTGATTCAGTATAAAGATTATTAGAAGAAAAAAACAATCTGTTAAGACTATTGGTACCACTTCTAACTTATGTTCTACTTGAAACAGTTTCTATGATCAAGTGCTTACACTGATTACTGCATGTTTGCAGGCTTTGTGCATTCTTATATTTTTTGATAAGATAAGTTAGTTAATTATGATCTATCCTTAATCTCACATACCTTTACTTGTCGAACAACTGGCAATGGTTTTTAATTTTGTTAAGCTGTTTATAATTTATGTCTGTCATTCAATATGTATCTTCTTAGTCATTAATGATTAATCAATGCAAGTCATCCAAGCACCACAATAAACTTTTTTGAATTTTGCTAGATTTTCATTCATATGCACATTGTTGTTATTGTTGTTGTTGTATGCACCTCATAAGGTATCTTCTATCTTAATGCAGCTCTGACCTCTGTTCTTTGGAGGGCAAGCTACTTCATAGGATTTTATCAAAAGCAGCTTTACCTTGATGAAATAGAAAAAGAATCTGTGTCATTCATCTTGATTGTGACTTCTGTCATAGCAGCTGTATCCAAATTTCCGTGATGATCTTAGCATCCATACACCTCAATCTAAACTGCTATATAATATCCTTGCTCTAGTTCGAACAGTCAAGCCATCATTGTGCCTGCATCAACTGCTCTAATAGGGTTATTACATGATGCCAAACCTTGAAGGATGCCAGTTCAACTCAATTCCCTTTTTCAATAACTTGCTGAGGATCATCTACCTAAGGCAGTTGTCACATAGAAGCGTAACCACTCAAGTTAATGCTCATCTCTCTTTTGCAGAAACAAAGAGACTCAAATTCTATTGTGATTTATCATGTAGAATTGTTTGAATGTTAAGAAGGTCCTTGTGTGGATGGGTGTTGTTCCCCCTCGATGGTTTTTGTGGTGTTTAGAATTGAATAATTGTTGTAATATACGTGTAACATTGTTTTTTGGTCTTTGATGTATGAGGACTAAAAGTAGTTCCTCAGCTTTTAAAGGGCGTTTCGCCAAAATAAAAGAATTTTAGGGTATGTTTAACCCTGAGGTCTATGATGGAAGAAAAATATTAAATTATCAGAGCTACTTTGCTCAATATTGATGACCATGTGAACTTTGTCGATTTACTGGCATCCAGCTGCCTTCTTTTGTTGTCATTGATAAACCCTAGTTTAGCAAAGCAGGCCAGGCTTCATGGGCTGTGGGCTAATCAATCCGACATTTGATAAACCCTACAATCCTATCGACGTCCCCCACTCTTTAGCTGTCGCGATTTCCGTCGGCCCTGCTCGATGCGCTTCCCCTCGCCCCCCCGGCGGCTGCTCTCCCGTCTCCTCTGCACGCAGCCGCAGAAACTCAACAACGTGCACTTCTACCTCCGCGAGCGTGTCCTCAAGGAGGCCCAGTGCTGGCTCACCGACTACCTCCACACCACCCGCGCCATCCCCTTCTCCCACGCCGACTCCATAATTTCCCACGCCCCCTTCTCCCTCTCCGCCTTCGTCGCCCAGGTCCCTTTCCCTCCTTCGCTCGCCGCACGCGCTCACGCGGACTTGAAGCGCATCTTCCGCCGCTTCCTAACGTACCACCCCCTCAACGAGTACGACTTTTTTTTCGAGAGCATCGGCCTCCCTACCTCCTCCTCCTCCACTGCCGCCTCTACCTACCCCAGTCACTTCCTTTCCGATGACGCTTTGCTCCTTGCTGTAGTCTCGGCGCTCGTGCACTACGGCTTCCCATGGACGAAGCTCGGCCTCCTCTACCGTGAGGAGCCCCGCATCTTTTCATCAGACTCCGACAGACTTATTGCCAGGCTCCACGCCCTCGAGGCCCGTGGCTTTCACCGTGCATGCATCATCGGAATTTGCCTTGCTTTCCCCTCCGCGCTGAGTGCAGATGCTGACCCGGGCAGCGAAATCGATCGCTTGTTTCAGTATCTGAACAAGGTCTTCCTCAACTTCGATCTATCAGACTCCGTCCCGGAAAACAATCTGCAGATCTTCCTCCGAGTGTGTAGGAATATTCGTGTGTTCTATGATTTGGATTCTAGAAAGGGAACGATGGGCGAGCTGATGTGCAAGAATCTTCGGAATATATTTCTTGAGCTGGATGATGCCTTAATAGCCCAAAAATTGAAGTTTTTCATCAAATTAGGAATGGAGGCATCTGAAGCTGGGCATTTCATTCTTAAACATGCTGATCTTTTCAATCTCGACTTCGACAATTCTACCACTGTGATGCCAGAGTATCTAAAGTGCATTGGTTTGGATGACAATGAAGTGACTTTGATGTGTCGGAAGTATCCTTATGTGATGGGCAAGAATAAATTAGGGAATTTGCCGGCAACAATGAAAGCCATGAATCTACACAAGCGGTTCCTAGGCAAGATCTTGAATGGGGATCTCCATTATCTCTCATCTGAATTTGTTCTTGCTGCCTCTCATGACACAGCATCAGAGAGTGGGTTTCATCAAGGTCTGGAAAGGCTAAAATGTGCTAGGATGGGGGAATTCTTGGACAAGAAAGTGGAATTCTTGCTGAGTATCGGATTTGGGGAGAATAAGTTGACACTTAGATCCATTGCAGCGCTCAAAGGCCCAAACGACCAATTGCAAGAGCGCTTCGATTGCCTTCTTGAGCTGGGTATTGAGTACTCTGTGCTTTGTGGGATGGTAAATGCAAAACCCCTTATATTGAATCAGTGCAAAGATACCTTCCATGAGAAGGTGAATTTCCTTTGCGACGCAGGCTACTCTTTGGAGTACCTTGAAAAGTTCCCTGCTTTTCTTTGTTTTGGACTGGAGAACAGAACTAAGCCAAGATTTAAAATGCTAGAGTGGCTTAAAGAACTTGGCTTGCTGACGAAGCTTCGCGCCCCATCCACCATCCTTACACATTCTGAGAGGGGATTCATGACTTTCCTCTATAGTGTTCATCCAGCTGCTCCTAAACAATGGCTGGAGCGCTATTCATCCAGACGTGACAAAGATGGAAATAAAAAAACCTTATTTATGCGTGTGCATAAAAATCAGGCTTAAAGAATTGGCAATTACTTTTTTTTCCAGTGTTGATCACTGAGGCTCTTCAGTGTACATGTAAACTTTATTGGAACTTGATTTGTTTCATGCCATAATTCAGCCAACCATTACATTTGGATTAGCATTTATGGATTTACTGTTGTTTTTCTTATTCTCCTAGTTCTGACTCAATCCCTAAGATATTTCAAATGAATTAAGAGACTTGGCCTCAATCCTTGGAATCAGATACTTGGGTTCATCCCCTAATACATTGTTTGCTAAATTCTTTTTCTGGACTAGCCTTCAGGAAAAAAATTTAAAGCTTGTAGAATATTGGGATCTCCAGTTTTATGTTCAAGAGCTGACACAGGTTATTGAATATTTACAGGACAGGTCAGTTAACTTGGATATGCTTTCATATTGCACTCAGCTTTAGTCTTGTGGAGCGACTGAACATGGTCTAATTTTTTTTTTCAACTGTTTATGTTCTATGTTGACCACTCAATGTGCATCGTACTAGTAGTAACTGATCATCATCTGTGGTGGGAACAGACTATTTGCTGGCTTTTCATACATGTAAACCTCCTCCTTTTGGAAGGCAAGCTTTCTGGGAAGTAACAGGGTTTATCTAAGCAGCTTGATGTTGCAAAGATACAACCTAGTTGATTGTACCTTACCTTTTGGCCATTCTTACAAGATTGATCCTTGTTCTTTATTTATTTTCGTGGATTAGTTATAGAACACTGAAATTTGATCTTCTACAAAGAGAAAGAGTGGCTGGAATATCCATCTTTCTCTTGCTTCTGATTGGTGAAACGAAGATTCTTTATCCACCTCGCTGACAAACAATAAAAGGCTTGTTTACAACTTATCATAAACATTTATCTTTTTGGTCATGTTAATTTTCTTTTATTCTTAAAGTTCGGTCATTTTAGCTTGCATCATCTGATTGGTCTCCTCTAAGCATACCGTCATTCAGCATGTATGTTCTAAAGGAAGTGAGCATAGTCGATAGGGGAATGAGGGGTCAAAAGGAAAACAATTAATATTGTATTTTATTTTATTCCTCTAATTCTGATTCTGTTTATTGAACAGAAGTTTTTCTCGCAAAGATTGTGCAATCAAGGAACACAAGTCTTTTACGAAAATCAGATTATGCTGCAGCTTGAAACCAGTCTTTGGAAAATGAGGCTAGTTTAGCAAAGCAGGCCAGGCTTGATGGGCCGTGGGCTTAATCAATCCGATCGGACTTCGCCCTTAAACCCTATCTCTCAATTTCTAAATCTGGCCTTCCGCGTCGCGATTCCTGCCGCGATGCGCTTCGCCTCGCCTTCCCGGCGGCTGTTCTTCCGCCTCCTCTGCACGCTGCCGCAGAAACTCAACAACGTGCATTTCCTCCTCCGCGACCGTGTCCTTAAGGAGGCGCGGTGCTGGCTCACGGAGTACCTCCACTCTGATCGCGACATCCCCTTCTCCCACGCCGATTCCATCATCTCACACGCCCCTTTCTCCCTCTCCGCCTTCGTCTCCCAGGTCCCCTTCCCAACGAACACCGCTCGCGCGGACTTGAAGCGCATCTTCCGCCGCTTCCTCACATACCACCCCCTCGACGAGTACGACTTTTTTTTCGAGAGCATCGGCCTTCCTCCCTCCTCTTCCTCCTCCTCCTCTGCCGCCTCCGCTTGTCCCAGTTACTTCCTTTCCGACAACTCCTTGCTCCTTGCCGCAGTCTCCGCGCTCGTGCACTACGGCTTCCCTTGGACAAAGCTCGGCCTCCTCTACCGTGAGGAGCCCCACATCTTTGCATCAGATTCCGACAGACTTATTTCCAGGCTCCGCGCCCTCGAGGCCCATGGCTTTCATCGCGCATGCATAATCGGCATTTGCCTTGCTTTCCCCTCCGCGCTTAGTGCAGATGCTGATCGTGGTAGTGAAATCGATCACTTGTTTCAGTATCTGAACAAGGTCTTCCTCAACTTCGATCTATCAGACTCTATCCCGGAAAACAATGTGGACGTCTTCCTCCAGGTGTGTAGGAATATTCGTGTGTTCTATGATTTGGATTCTAGAAAGGGTACGACGGGCGAGCTGATGTGCAAGAACCTTCAAAAGATATTTCTTGAGTTGGATGATGCCTTAATAGCGCAAAAATTGATGTTTTTCATCAAGTTAGGAATGGAGGCTTCTGAAGCTGGGCATTTCATTCTTAAACATGCTGATATTTTCAATCTCGATTTGGAAAACTCCAGTATTTTGATGCCAGAGTATCTCAAGTCTGTTGGTTTGGAAGAGCTTGAAGTCGTTTTGCTGTCTAGAAAGTTTCCGTTTGCAATGGGCAAGATTAAATTAAGGAATTTGCCAGCGACGATGAAAGCCATGAATCTGCAAAAGTGGTTCCTAGGCAAGATCTTGAATGGGAATCCCCATTGTTTCTCATCTGAATTTGTTCTTTCTGGCTCTCATGACACGGCATTAGAGCGTCCGTTTAGTCAAGGTCTGGAAAGGCTAAAATGTGCGAAGATGGACAAGAAAGTGGAATTCTTGCTGAGTATCGGATTTGGGGAGAATAAGGAGACGCTTAGATCCATATCATTGCTCAGATGCAAAAACAACCAATTGCAGGAGCGCTTCGATTGCCTTCTCGAGCTGGGTATTGAGTACTCCACGCTTTGTAGGATGGTAAATGCAAAACCCCTTATATTGAATCAGTGCAAAGATACCTTCCGTGAGAAGGTGAATTTCCTTTGCAATGACTTGGGCTACCCGTTGGAGTACCTTGAAAATTTCCCTGCTTTTCTGTCTTATGGTCTGGAGAACAGAATTAAGCCAAGATTTAAAATGCTAGATCGGCTTAAAGAAGTTGGCTTGCTGGAAAAACATCTTGCGCCATCCACCTTCCTTTCATATTCTGAGAGGGAATTCATAACTTTCCTCTATGGTGTCCATCCATCTGCTCCTAAACAGTGGCTGGAGTGCTACTCATCGAGTGGGGACAATGGAAATCAAAGAACCTTATTTATGCCTCGCCTGCATAAGAATCATGCTTAAAGAATTGACAAATACTTTTTTTAAGTGTTAATCATTAGGCTCTTCAGTGTACATGTAAACATTATTGCAACTTATGGTTTCTTTCATACCATACTTCAGTCAACCATTACCTTTGGAATCTGCAAAATTAGCATTTATGGATGTATCGTTGTTGTTCTTATTCATATTGTCCTAGTTCTGACTCAACCCTAAAGATATTCCAAATGAATTTAGAGACCTGGCCTTGAGTCCTTGGAATCTTTTGATAAATGACACTTATCAAGCATAAAACTAGGCACTACTTGGATGTTTGCTAAGTTCTTTTTTTAGGCAATCTTTTAGGAAAACAATTTAAAGCTTGCAGAATACTAGTATTTCCAATTTTATGTTTAAGAGCTGCCACAGGTTTTGAATATTTACTGGCTTTGTGAATCCTTATTAGGTCGAACAGGTCAGTTAACTTGGATCTGCTTTCATATTTCACTCCACTTTAGTCTTGTGGAGCAACTGAACATGATCTAATTTTTTTCAACTGTTTATGTCTTAGGTTGGCCACACAATGTGTATCGTATTAGTAGTAACTGATCATCATCTGTGGTGGGAACAGACTATTTGCTGGATTTTCATACATGTAAACCTCGTCCTTGCGATGCACCTCCAACCTTTGTCTTTTGGATGGCAAGCTTCCGGGGAAGTAACATTATTTTATCTAAGCAACTTGATGTTGCAAAGGTACAGCCTAGTTGATGTAGCTTTTGGCCAGTCTTACAAGATTGATCCTTGTTCTTTATTTATTTTCGTGGACTAGTTACAGAATAGAGTATGTGGGCGGCAGAGTAAACTGGCATAGTCCATAATTTTATGACTCCAAGTGAACCAGGGGATGGTCTACCAACCAAGTTAAAGCTCATTTTGTCTCTCAATAATTTTATCCTTCTTTTATTATTTTTATTATATTTTTGGATTAGGATTTAGGAACATTTTCATCTTTTATTTAATTGTTTTGTGATAACTTTTATTAATAAGCATTCACAGTACTGTTGTATCTTTCCAAAAGTTGAGTTTTGTTCCTATCTCCTGGTATTCTGTAAAATTAACATGATTTAAAAGATCGTTGTGTGTGAATAAATAAAACTGATAGTTATTTACTGTATCTGTTAATATTAAAGTCAAGCCAATCTTGTCGACTCTTATAGAGAAAATAGTAATCCTTTGACAACGCTTTTGATCGTGATATGGAACAATGATTTCGAAAGATGATTGATAGCCGGCTTGACCAATTTATGGAGAGGATGGTGGTGACATTAAGAACCTTGAATAGAGGATTCCGGTTCAACACAGTAACTATCATCGAGCAACTTCAGATCTCAAGAATGTTTATGAGGCGGACATTGAAAGTGGTGGCGATGAAGACAATAAATTCAATGATGAAGATTGAGAGGAGCCACAGATTAGGGCTTATGTAGGGCACAATCCAACTCCCAACAACGATGTATATGAGGATATGAACGTGCCCGGCAAGATGGTCCTCCACAGCAACACGAAGGCCTATATATCCAATGAGGAGGAGGATGTTGTACAAAATGGTCCCAGTTCAAGCCATCCCTTATAACAAGTCGTAGTGCTTTTAGTGGTTCTGAACCATTATCTTCTCCTCGCACCCATACTGCATCACATAAAGTAGGTGCATTGATGGAGGTAGAAAGCAGCAGATGAAACATAGTGATAATGGACATGTGAAATTGATACATCATTGCCTCACAGTGATGCCCAGCCAGTTGCAAGAGCTCATAGTCCTTGCATTCCATATTAAGGCCCGAGAATCAGTGCCCTGTCAAAAAAAACTCATGATTTCGCCTCCTCGAAAGGCATCGCATTGGATACGGTTGAATTTGATGATCTTATGGCTTCCTTATCGGGTATTATCCTGTCAACCGTTGGTGAAAATACTACAAAATCAAAGATTCAGCAAAGAATACATGGTAACCAGAACCCTCCTTTTGCTTCACAACTGGGCCAGAACAATGTTGACGAGCAACTCACCCTCAAAAGTTCTGATCTAGAATATCTAGGCATGCAGGCCTTTCTAAGTCAGCAAAACCTCCTTACCCTGGCTCTATTAGAAATTCAGAAGATTCAGTGGCTTTGAGAACTTCAGGATCAGGATTGAATGGGTTAATTGAATCTCAAAAATCTCCTGCTAAATCTGACAAGTCATATCTTGAAGCACCTTCTCATTACATCACTACAAATGGTGTTTCTGACTTTCTTCCCTGTCTGAGTGCCAATGCAGCCTTTTCAAGTTCCCATCTCAATGCATATTCAGAAAATCCAGCATTGTAATCGAGTTTGATAAATCACGTTGGCTTAGGATCTTTATTTCCAATATTGGAAAGTGTTGCCACTGTATCACCAAATGCGTCACCTAATAAGGACGTAGGGGCTTTACGTGGTGGAACTTTCTCACCACCAAATTTTGTTGGGCCTGCAGATTTACAAACTCTCAATAGAAATGGAAATTCAGTTTTTGCTGCAGCAGCTTTTCAGACAACACTTAACGACCCACTTTATATTGAGTATTTGATGGCAGCTGAATATATTGCTCAACTTGCAGCCAATTGTTCCAATCCATCCCTGCAGAAAGGTTATCTAAGTTCTTACACTGATCTACTTGAGATCCAAGCAACTTACTTGGAGTCCTTCAACAACAAAAACAGTATGGCATGACACATCTAGCCAAATCTTCTTCTCTAATTCACGATTATTATGGGAATTCAGGATTTGCCCTGGCTACTATCCAGAAAGTCCTTTAGAAATTCTATCGCTTCTCCTGTTGGACCTGGCAGCCCTCTTAATCTCAGAGAGCGCAATGTGCATTATTCTCCCAGCTGGCGAAACTTAAGTAGAGGCGTTTTGGGATCTTGGAATTCTAAGGCTAATAGTAGAATAGTTGAAACTTGAGGATATCTTACTAAAGACATGGTATTTAATATGGTGGATATATAGGAGATTCTCACATAGGATCAGAAAGTCAATCTTTCAGTTAATATGACAGTCAACATTTAAGATAAGTCAACCTGAGTGAATGATTGATTGGGACATTAGAGATCATTATCTAATTGGATCTCCACCTCACGGGGCTCTGCTCCCCTACATCCTTCCGCCTAGTTCCCGATTGGATTTCTTACTCTAGGAGCTCTGCTTCCCTGCCTCCTCCCGATCAGATTTCCTACTCCCAAAGCTCTACTCCCCTGCCTTTTCCCGATCGGTTCACAAGATCACGGGGGCTTTGTTCCCCTATATCCTTCCGCCCAATTTCCAATCGGATCTCTGACTCACAGAGTTCTACTCTCCTACATCATTTCGATCGGCTCACAGGATCCTGGAGCCCCGCTACCCTATAACCTCTCACTCAGTTCCCGATTGGCTCGATCGGATCTTTGATTCACAAGACTTTTCTGCCCTCAACTCCCTATAAGATGGACAGACTTATAAGCAGATCTATCCGGCCATGATAAGAGATTGGACCCCTTTCAACTTAGTAGCTCATTCCACAATTAACGTTGCGCGTGGGATTGTCAGAGACACGTAGGACCATATTTTTATACAGAATATAGGATACCAGTAACATATGGGTGATGAGACTGTTACACACTAGAGCTGAGATGCATGGATTTGACATATCCCTTACATTGATTTAACAGTTAATTAATGCATGGATTATAAAAGCATTATAAAAGGGTCTCACCCCCGTGGGCACAGGTATGTCTTGCTTCGCACACATCTTAATTGTTCTATTACTGTTCATCTTCCACATTTTTTTCCACTTCACTGACTTGAGTGTCGGAATGGTTGCGTTAGGGACCCCTTGGCCTACTTGCTAGCGCTCCTTTTTCCTCCACCTTGTGATCCTCCTTCTCCTTCAAGGTCTTCTTGCGGTCAACTTTAAAGTCATCTTGTTAGAGTTTTAATTTTCGTTGATTTTAGACTGGATCAAATTTGGTACTATTTGTGGGAATATAGACTTGATCTAAAACGTGAAAATGAATTATGCAGGAAAGTTCACAATTATTACCTTATCATAAGAAGACTTTGATTTGCTAGTGATGGCTAAACCGCAAACACTTGCATAAAAGCAGCAAACAGTGAATTATGATCCTTCAATAGCACCAGCAGCATCAGTCGAAGAAATACAAACTACTTACCGAAATCCACGCTACTGAACCCAACTGAGTTCCTAGAGCTTTGATTCGAAAGCTCATAGAAGATTCTGCCTGATCTAAGTGGTCCCAAAGATCCTCCACTGGAAATGCTCCTCTCCGAGATCCAAAGCAAGACAAAGCATTCATTGCTAGCAAGTCATCTGAGCGCCCAAGTATTCCCTTCTCTTTGAGAATCCTCAAAGATAAGTTGTCCCAACATTTTCGTCCATCGTAGATCAGACAATATAATGATGCAATCAATCCCAAAGACCATCTAAACATGTTTGAAAATGTCATACTGCTACATCAGTACACGAATGATATCAAGTGTCGAGTGTTCTTAACAACACTCAGGCTTGGCACACAAGTGGTTTAATTGGCTCCCGTGGTGTTCCATCTCATGCTTCAAAGATTTCAAGATGAGTTTCTTCCATCACTTTGCTAGCAGTTGAAGATACCACAAGACTACATTGAATTTGTTTGCCCTCAAGCAGGGGCGAAGAGACATTGAAAGCATATATCAAGCGATTTAATCAAGTCGTTATGGATGTCCCCTCCACCACCTCTGAAATACTGGTGAGTGTCTTCTCTCAAGAACTCATCGATGGAGATTTCTTGTTTCCTTATGAGGAAGCCCCCTAAGGATTTTGACAGATTGTTGAGTCAGACTATCAAATATGTCAATGTCGAAGAAGCCTAAGTCGCCCAATAAAGGAGGTTGCAACTCCCTCCCCCTCCTTTCAACTAGAGTGTTAGTGCCCTCCACCCCCTCTACGTCACTGAGAACACAGACCAAGTCATACACTAGCTCATGAAGGGAGAGTTGTCTAGCATGTGGAAGTCGCTCAGACCTCATTGGCTGAGCCTCATTAGTGGATACCCAGTTTTTATACATATCATAAATTCAAAACTTACAACATCAATGACTATAACCAATATGCCGAGAACTTCACCGAATGGTTGATCAACGCCTCCAAGGTCAGCAACCCTCTCAAATCGCTCATCAGCCGAAAGGACCTCTAGCATCCGACTCTAACACAACTGATCAGCAAATCAATGCTCTGTAACAATAAGGTAGTGGAACCCATTCCCCGAATAAAGGCATAGAATCCTTACATAACCAATAAGAAGAAAATAGGAGGAACAACGCTTGGAGAAATGTCAATATAATCTCTGGAGGCCCTACTGATGAAGATTCCCATTAGGCATGAGAGCGTCATTGTCACTGACCAGAGATTAATGAAGTCATCTCCCATCAGACTCAGGCAAAGAGTCCCCAGATCAACTCTGGACTACAATATCTCGAGAGGATAGAAGTGTTGGTACAACCTTAGGTCAAGGTTGACCTGGTTGACCCGACTCGAGTTGACCTGACTCGAGTTGTATTTTGATGTTTGACGAT
>JBBMJZ010413100.1:14147806-14168298 GCA_037833815.1 Zingiber zerumbet
AGCTTAACGAACGTGTTCACGAGCTAACGAGCCGAGTATTGTGAAGCTTGAGCTTGGTTTGTTTATCTTAACGAGCCGCATTAAACGAGCTTTTATCGAATCGATCTTCGAATAGCTCACGAGCGGCTTGGTTCATTTACACCCCTAAACGTCGACGCCTCATCAAAAGACGCCTTGGCCTATAGAAACACGGTTGGCTGCGTTTCCCATGCAAGTCGGTACATCGGTTGCTAAAGAGTCTTCTGCAGAATCTTCAAGAGAAAACCCCCCATCAAGATCCTTGAAGAGAATGACTCTCATATCTAGCGGGATGAAGGCCACTCAGGGCCCTCCGTTCTCAGGGAGCATTCTTAAAGATGAATTGCTAAGACACTTTCAGACACTATAGATCGGGGAATATAATGGTACTACCGATCCTGAAGATCATATCTGTAAATTTGAAAATGTCTTCCTGTTACACTAATATATATATGGCGTAAAATGTCAAGTTTTTTTGACTACGCTCTTAGGTTCGACACAAAGGTGGTTCAATTGTCTTCCCACCTCGTTCATTCAAACTTTCAAGGAGTTTAAGATCCTATTCATGCAACACTTCACCCTAGTCAAAGGATTCAAAAAACTCCTCATGATCTATTTGCCCTCAAGAAAAAACTTAAGGAACCTTTGAAGGAGTATCTACAACGGTTTAATCGAGTGGCCTAGATGCTCCCATGCCCCTTGTCCTCCGAGATGTAGGTCAATACTTTCTTGCAAGGCTTGATCGATGGAGACTTTTACAGATCTCTAGTGAAGAAGTCTCCAACCGACTTTGATGGTTTACAAGCTCGGATGCTTAAATATGTTCAAGTCTAGGAAGCTCATCTATAAAGAGAAAAAAAATGTCAACTTGTACTCATGTCTCTACTTAGCCAGATCATAGACTCCCTGCTCCACCCTTACAAAATCGGGAGTTCACAAATCGGAGAAGAGAAATGTGGTGTAGGCAGTAAAAGTTGTTGGATCGAGGGTGAATCACATGGTTTTCAACAACTTAATTTTTTTTTTGGATTTGAAATCAAAGCAAAGATGTAGCGGAAAAAATGAAAGTGAAAAGCAAGTAAAAGACACGAATACAAACGATGTTTACTACGTTCAGAGCCTTCGGCGACTCCTACTCTAAGATCCAGGTCCCGTAGACCTATCGACGGGTAATCCACTAAATATCTCTTCTAGAATTGTCAGAAGAGAAGATAAAATATTAAAAGATTGGAGAAGTGTAACATGATACACATTCCGTTTGCAGAAATTAAATGCTATACAAAACTTTAATTACCAAACAATATCTGAAGTTTGTCGTCTCAAGCTCAGTGTTTGGTCAGCTTCTCAGTGATAGTTAGGCATAGCAGAGTCATAACAGAGTAGTAGTAGAAATTCGGGGCAGTTGGAAAGTCGTTTGGACACGCAAAAACTCGTATGTCAGTTGTTTTTGAAGCTTGGGTCGAGATGCCCTTATAAGGGCTATGGAAGGCGCCTTCAAGGACCTTGAAGGCACCACCAACCTAAGAAATATGATCCAGACCTTGCTGTCCCTTATCTATGATGAGGTCAAAGATCTATCCTGTGGAAGATGCCTTCAGTGTTGTTGAAAGCGCCTTCCATGAATAGTAGGAAGGCGCCTTCTTTCACCTGGAAGGTGCCTCAAGCACTGTTCACCCGAGGCCTTTGTGCTCCTTTTGCCCTGCAAACATGTTACTCTAATAATATATATAAGGTGTACCCTGCAAAAATAGAGTTAGCACAATCATAGTAAAGAGTAGTAATTAGATCCGGTCTCCCCGAGACCAGGATCTAGTCAAAGGTTTCGATTTAGGTTTCCGAAATGGACCTAAATTAGACCGACGCCTACTGTCCCTTTGAACGGGGATGCGTTCTCACTTAGTCACTCTCTTCAATGACTTACCTCTACTTACCAGGTATAGAGTTACCTCCAAAATTACACATCCGGACTTCGAGAATTGCACATCCCGATCTACCGGAATCGCACATCCGGTTTTCTCCAATTGGGAATCGCATATCTCGATCTACTGGAATTGTACATCCAATCTTCTCCCATCGAGAATCGAACATTCCGACTGCCAATCGGGAATCAAACATCCTGACTAGACTTTCTCTCGGTTAGGAATCGAACATCCCGACTGTCAATCGGGAATCGAACATCCCGAAACCTGCGCACTCGGTAAATGTTTTAGATCAACATAACACCTAACTTCACTCACTTATCATTCATCAAAATCTGAGTTAGACTATTAGTAGAAATTGTACCAATAATATCTCCCTTTTTGATGTAATGACAACTTGGGTTAAAGTTAGGAAAAAATATGCAAAACCAAAAAGAAAAAACATATAAGACAGTTAGATTTTGTTCTATCATTTTTAGGGTTAAGTTTTTTTTTTATTTTTCATATTTTTCTAACTTCAACCCCTAACCCTCCCCCTTTAGCATTCATCAAAATAATGTGCAAATAAGTGAATCAGAGTGTGAAATACGTAACAAAGTAAGCATTGAAAGTAATAAAATTTTGACAAATTAATTATAAAAGTTTCAGGTTTATTGGATGGAGGATTAAGTGTAACTAATTTCATTTGCAAAACAATTTTATAAAACTAACTTTTTAGAAAAACAATTTTTAAAATAGTTTTCAAGATATTTTCAAAGCTAAATTTTAGACTTTACAAAATAAACTTTCTAATAGTTTATAAATTATTTAAAAAAAATATTTATTGTAAAGGTATAGCATAATTTTCTCAAAAATAACATTTATTTTGGTAAGCAATAATCTTTTTCAAAATAATAAGTTTTAAGTATTTTAACACGAACTTGAAAGCTATTTTCAAAATGATAGGAATTTAGAAATATTTTTGAAATGTTAATGCTAAATGTTTTTAACTTAGAGAAATGTTTTACAAACACAATTGTCAAAGCATTAAAACATTGTTCACAAAACAAGCTTTTCAAAATATTAATTTGTAGGATATACATAAGATACTCAAAAACATTTCTTAAAAAAACATGGATACTTTTGTTTTGTTTTGTGTTATTTTAAGGAAGGTTTTAAAAGTTGGTTTTAAATTACCTCCCCCGGACCTAGTATGTATTTAAAAATATTCATCTAGAAAATCTTCCTTAAATGTCTAACTACTAACTAATTACCAAAAGATAATAGTGTTTACTTGGTTAGTCAAGTTAAGTAAGTGTATTCAATTAGTATTTGACTAAAAATGGATTATTTAACCTGATCACTGTAATATTTGGTATTTCACGCCTAGATTTGTGTTGATGCACTGATATAAGAATCTAATTAAGTCCAGACAATCTGCCTATGCATCTCACGCCGTTCTGGATTTCTGAATACATAATCAAGGGAGTTCTAATGTGTTTGTGAGATGCTCAAGTCCTAGATCTATAGGTTCATGTTTTCTATGGATTTGATCTAGACTAAGACTAAAATGATTTTAAAAATCTAAGAAAATGGGAATTTTTGAAAAATATAAGTAAAGAGTTTTTTCCCAGAAGTTGCAAATTATTTGGAAAATATTTTAAAAATAGTAGGCATAGTCTATGAAGCACATTCCTAGTTGTCTTTGTAGATTGCTGAATTCGAATTCTGGTAGCGGTTTGGTGAAAATGTCAGTTAAGTTTGACTTGGACTCAACATAGTTGATTTCAATGTCTCCATTGGAGACGTGATCTCTAATAAAGTGATGTTTGATCTCAATATATTTGGTTCTTGAATGATGCACTAGATTTTTAGTTAAGTTAATTGAACTAATGTTATTGATATAGATTTTTATATTCTAAGTTAAGATCTTTTAATGTGTGCATCATCCATAATAGTTGTGCTACACACTCACCCATCACTATGTACTCAGCTTTAGTAGTAGATAAAGCAACACAGTGTTATTTTCTACTAAACAAGCTGATAAGCAATAATCCAAATAATTGACATCCACCACTTGTACTTGTACGATATAGTTTATAACTGACATAATCTGAGTCAGAGTAACCTATCAATTCGAAATTTGGTGTTATAGGGTACCAAATTCCAACATTTTGTGTGTCTTTCAAATATCTATTTTTTTTTTTACATTAGTTAGGTGAGTTTCTTTAGCATAGGTTTAATATCTAGTACACATGCTAACTGCAAATAAAATATCAGTTGGACTAGTAATTAGATATAAAATACTATCTATGACACTTCTATAGTATTTCAGATCAATGGATTTTCCATTTGGATCACTATCTAAGGTTGTGTTAGTTGCCATTGGTGTTTTTATTTCTTTGGTATTTTTCATTCCAAATCTTTTAAGTAATTTCTTTATGTATTTTTGTTGGTAAATATAATTTCCGTCATTAGTTTGTTTAATTTGTAAACCTAAGAAGTAAGTTAGTTTTTCTGCTAAGCTCATTTTAAATTCTTGTTCCATTAAGGTTATAAATTCTTGTAAAAATTCTGAGTTGGTTGAACCAAAAATTATATCATCTACATATACTTATGCTACGAAGATTTCTTATTTGAATGATTTTACAAATAGGGTGGGGTCAATTTGACCTTGGTTGAACCCTTTGGAAATTAAGTAGGAAGTTAATCTTTCATACCAAGTTCTAGGTACTTGTTTAAGACTATACAAGGCTTTCTTTAGTTTGAACACATGGTAGGATGTTCTAAGCTCTCAAACCCAGGTGGTTGTCCTATATACACATCTTCTTTAATTAGTCCATTTAAAAATCAGATTTAACAACCATTTGATAAAGTTTAAATCCTTTATGGGCTTCATAACTCAGTAGCATTTTAATGGACTCAAGTCTTGCCACTGTGTATATGTTTCATCATAGTCAAGTCCCTCTACTTGAGTAAACCCTTTGACCACTGGTCTGGCTTTGTTTCTCACAATTCCCCCATTTTCACTTAGCTTATTTTTGAATACTCACTTAGTTTCTATTACCTTTTTATTTTCAGATGGTGATATTAGGTCTCAGACTTTATTTCTTTCAAATTGAGTTAGTTATTTTTGCATGACTATAATCCAGTTTGGGGCAACTAAGGATTCTTTTATTGTTTTGTGTTCAATTTTGGAAATTAAGGATATTTGACTTAGGTTTCTGAAAAATAATCTAATCTAAACTCTTAGATCTGGATCACCAATAATTTGTTCCACTGGGTGGTCTGAGCTGACTTTTATTGTTCTAGGTTCAACTTGTGTTTGTTCACTTTCTTATGATTGATCTTGTTCATCTTTATACTCATTTGTAGGATTTTCCCTTACTCCCCTAGGTCTGTGCTAGCCCTAACAAAGCTAATTGGCTAGTATTGGGGTTGAGTTGAGTTAGATTCTTTAGAGTTTGTAATTTTATCAAATTTTACATTGGTTGTCTCTTCAATTCTTAGTGTAGATTTATTATAAACTCTATATCCTCTATTAATTAGGGAGTACCCTACGAAGATTCCATTTTCTACTTTTGAGGTAAAATTTTCTAAATGTTCTCTTATATTTAATATGTAAACAGGACATTCAAATACCTTAAAGTATTAAATACTTGGTATTTTATTATAGTAAATTTCAAATGAGGTTTTGTTATGGTTTTTATTTATTGTTGTTCTATTTTGTACATAGCAGGCTGTACTAACAACTCCTGCTCAAAAATATTTAGGTAACTTATATTCATTAAACATTGTTCCAACGGCTTCTTGGACAGTTTTATTTTTCCTTTCTATTATTCCATTTTTTTGAGGTGTGTTGGGGCATGATAATTCTTGGTGGTATCAATTTTCTAGGCATAATTTGGTGAACCTATGATTTTTGAACTCACCACCATTATCACTTCTAATTCTCCTGATTTTTTGATGTTTTTCATTTTCAATTTATTTACAAAAGTTGATAAATATTTCAAATGTTTCATCTTTATTTTTTAAGAATTTTACCCAAGTGAATCTTGAGTAATCATCAATAATTACTAGACAGTATAAATTTCCATTGATGGACTTAACCCCGTGTGAGTCAAACAAATCTAAGTATATTATTTCAAGGATTGAATTATTTTAAGTTTGATTGGTTGGTTTATGTGTTGACTTAGTCTGTTTTTCTTGTTGACAAGCATTACACATTGTTGAGTTTAAGTTGGGTAGTTTTAGTAGTTCTCTAACTAAGTCATTTAGTTTAATGAGGTTTCTAAAGTTACTGTGAGACAGTCTCCTATACCATAGTCAAGTTTCCTCTTTTTGAGTCAAGTGATACTTGAGTGAGGAACTGGCTAGGTTGATTGTATAAATGTTATTATTCCTTAGACCTTTTAATTGTATTGTAGGGTCTTTTATGTGCTTAATTATATATTCAGTGGATGTAAACCTAACCTTATATTCTGAATCACATAGTTGACTAACACTAAGTCAATTAAATTTGAAATTTTCAATAAGGAGTACTTTATGAATAATGAAGTTAGATTCTAATTCAATATTACCTATTCTAATTACCTTAAGTTTACTGTTATTTCCAAAGGCAACTATTCCTAATATTTTAAGTGTCTTGGTTGTGAACATTGCTTGATCCCCGGTCATGTGTCGAGAGTAACCACTGACTAGTTTCCTAAAAAGAAAAAAGTTCAGTTTAAGTGTGACCTAAGTTTGAGCTTGAATTATAATTTAATTTTTAATTTAAGTTTTAGTTTGAATTTTGATTGAACTTTTAATTTTAATTTAAGTTTTAATTTTAAATCTTTAGTCATCTCACTCGATCTATATTTTTAATCAGGGAATCTTATGATTTTGTGAGATGAGTTAAGTTGAATTTTAGGGTTTGATTTAACTTTATGTTAGATTCAAGTTTAACTTTAGGTTCAACAAACAGATATTTTTTGGATAAACTTCTAAGCTGTGGTAAGTCACTTGGATATCATTAGAGTAACCACACCTTTAAATTTTTTTAAATAGTCTATACACTGAACTTAATACAAAACTTTGGTCTAACTAGTTAGGATTTGTAAGGGGTAGCTTCAGTTAGTTTCATTAAGCCAAATGTACCAGGTCAAAGTCGTATCTTCCTAGACATGCATAGACAGAGTTTCCCTAACCTACTATCACCCAAAACTTCACCAGTATCATTTATCAAGTTAAACTTTTATCCCTACTTAGTCTAATCCTAATTACCTAGCCGGGTAAATTGCTATTTTTGGAGGTGCCAACTAATTTGGAGCCTCCCCCTGAATTATTGAACGTTTGGGTTTAAGTTTTCGATTCGTGTCGACTTGTTTTATAGTTGTAGTATAGTTGGTTATAGCTTGTGTTTAGATTGTATTTATTTAACTTAGGTTTATTGATTTTATTCTTTTGGTTTGTATTTATTTTTGAAGGTTTAATTTTTAAAATTAAGGAAGAGTTATTTGATTTAATTTGATTTATGTAGTGAATTTTATCTTTTGGTATATAGTATTGATGGAGTCCTATTTGCGTGGTTAAGCACGCTTTCGGAACACAAGCTTTAATTAATTTTAAATTTTGAGTTAAAGTCAAAAATGATTTTTATTTTATGTTGGGTTTGTATCTGAGTCCAGATTTATTGTACACTGCTCATTGGGATCTAAGCATCATATTTAGGTACTTGGTTCCCAAGATAAACTTTTCATATTGTACTTTGAGCTCTTTGACTTGACTTTTCAGGACAGAGTTTTTTCCTTAAGTTTTGCAACTTGAATTTAATCTTTGTCCTGAACTTGATTGGTCACCGAGTTCATGTTCAGTCATTCCTTAAGGATGTTTTCCTTTAGGAGTTGTTTAGCGTGTTCCTCGGTTTTAACTCGTCTTTTATTCAAACAAGCAATTATTTTGAAGGAATTTACACTAATAAAAGAGTTTACCTCAGGTCAGTTTGACTTGGATGAAGTTTCCTAGCTTGACTTATTTTTGGACTTGCCGTCTTGATCCGTTTATCCTCCAATTGCCATCACTGCAAGGTAGCTTGTTTGCTTTGATTCGTCAACTTCTGATCCATTTGAAGAAGACTCGTCCCAAGTCACCTTTAGTTCTTTCTTCTGCTTTTTTTTTGTTTGGTCCTCATTTAAGCACACATGCTTGAAGTGCCCCTTTTTGTTGCAGTCATAGCACGTGATGTTTGCCTTTGGGTTGTTGAATGCCGACTTGGACATCTTCTTCATGTCACGTTTGGTGAGGCTTTTCTTGCCTCCGGTGGACATTTTCCTTACCATGTTTACCAGTTGTTCTTCTTCATCTGATTCTAATTCGGATTCAATTTCTATTTCGGGTTTAGTTCCCTTTGAGGTATCTACAAGAAAAGCAATTCCTTTCTCGACCTTTGAATCATTAGTTAGTTTGTGTAATTCAAGCTAGCAAAATAATTCATCTAATTTTAACTTAGAGAGGTTCCTTGACACCTTATAGGCATCTATGATTGATGCCCATAGTGCGTTTTAGGGAAATGAGTTAAGTGCGTACCTTATTATGTCCTAGTTTTTGATCTAGTGCCTGATTAGGTGGAGTCCGTTGAGAATGTCCTTGATTCAAGCGTGGAGCTGGTTCGCGGTTTCACCGTCCTGCATTTTGATATTAAATAAAGAATTAAGGAGTAGGTCACATTTCGTTACCTTTAAATCGGGAGTTCCTTCGTATAACTCGATGAGTTTATCCCAAACCTCCTTTGCATTCTCGTGCCGACCAACTCTGTTAAACTCTTCCTTTGTGAGTCCGCACTGGATGATGTTCAAAGCTTTAGAGTCAGTTTAAGCTTTCTTTTTTATCTTCAAGACTTCATCTTTCAGGATTAAGTGGTACTTTTGTTACTTCGTGTACAGGTGTACGCCTCGTCAGATGGTGAACCATTGTTCTATGCCTGTTTTCAGATAAACCTCCATTCTTTTTTTCCAATATGGAAAGCCATTTCCATTGAAAAGAGAAGAGTAAGCGGTGTTGAATCCCTCAAGTTGGGCCATTTATTTCCTAAAAAAGATAACTAAAGAGAGGTATCAAAACTTGGTCTTGGAGTAGTAGTGCTTAAAGTAAAAAATATTGACGACTCGAGTGGTGTTGTGCCAATTTCGAGTAAAAATTAAACAAGAAAGAGTTATTCGAAGAGGCAAAATTTACCAATGCAAATAAAGTACAAAACATTGAAATTCGAAAAGAAAATAAAGCAATTTCCCCCGAGCTTGATTAATGGTTGCACCAATTCAAAGCAGAACCTTGCTCTGATACCACTTGTTAGATTGAGTTGCACGCGAGAGGGGGGGGGTGAATCATGTGGTTTTTAAAAACTTAATTAATTTTTTTTGGATTTGAAATCAATGCAAAGACGTTGTGAAAAAAGCGAAAGTGAAAAGTAAGTAAAATACACGAACGCGAGTGATTTTTACTTGGTTAGGAGCCTTCGACGACTCCTACTCCAAGACCCAAGTCCCGCGGACCTATCGACTGGTAATCCACTAAATGTCTCTTTCGGAACTGTCGAAAGAGGAGATCAAGTATAAAAAGATCGGAGAAGCGCTACGTTGCAGAAATTAAATGCTATACAAAACTTTAGTTACCAAATAATGTCTGAAGTTTGTTGGCTCAAGCTCTGTGTTTGGTCAGCCTCTCGGCGACAGTCAGGCATAGCAGAGTCGTAACAAAGCAGCAGCAGAAAGTTGGAGCATTGGAAAGTTGCTTGGACACACAGAAGCTCATATGTCAGTTATTTTTTATGCTTGGGTTGAGACGCCCTTCAAGGTCCTTGAAGGTGCCTCCAACTTGAAAAATCCAATCCCGACCTTGTTGTACCTTATATGCGACGAGGTCCAAGCTCTATCCTGTGGAAGGTGCCTTCAGTGTTGTTAAAAGCGCCTTCCATGAACAGTAGAAAGACGTCTTCCTTCACCAGGAAGGCGCCTCAAGCACTGTTCACCTTAGGCCTTTGTACTCCTTTTGCCCCGTAAAACATGTTAGTCCAATAATACAAGGTGTATCCTATAAAAACAGAGTTAGCACAATTATAGTAAAGAGTAGTAATTAGATCATGTCTCTCTGAGATCAGGATCTAGTCAAAAGTCTCGATTTAGGTTTCCAAAATGGATTTAAATCGAGCGGACGCCTACTGTCCCTTCGAACGGGGGCGCACCCTCACTTGGTCACTCTCTCCAGTGACTTACCTCTACTTACTAGGTATAGAGTTATCTCCAGAATCACACATTCATATTTCGGGAATTGCACATCCCGATATATCGGAATCGCACATCCGGTCTTCTCTAATCAGAAATCGCATATCCTGATCTACCGGAATCGTACATCCGTGTTAGGACCCTCAGCAGTCGGCTATGGGGGTGAATAGCCCCTGCACTAAAAACAAAACAAACTTTCTCGGGCTTATAATTTAAGATAAAAGAACACTTGCATAAATAAAATAAGAGATAAACTAAAAAGATAAGGCTCATAGATTTACTTGGTTACAACCGGGAATGTTGTTAATCCAAGACAAAAAAGCGCACTAAAATTCTCCTTTAGGTGAGGAAGCCTCTTTACAACAATGAAACGCATAGAAAAGAAAACTAACAGAAAACTAAGTGCATAAGTGTTGTTTCTTTGTATTTCTCATTATTTTGAGTTTCTGGGAGCATGACTACTTATATAGCCCTGCTCAGGGCAGCTGGAAGTGTTTCAGGCGCCTGGAATGGGATAAAACCTTATCCCCGATGCGTCGGTCAAAAGCAATGTCGATTTTGATAAAACATGGGTTCTGGATGCTCGGAATCGTTCCGGGCGCCCCGAAGGGGAATGTCAACAGTTTGACTTTCTCTCCCGGCCTTCAGCTTCTGCTCCGCTTGCTTCGGTCCGAGTCTTCTGCTCTAGCTCTGCTCGCTTGAGTGATTTCAACCATCCGGAATAGGGCTCAACCAAATTTAACTTCTGGCCTTCTTCTCAAGCAAGCTTCTGCTCCGGCTTCTCGTCCCTCGAAAACGTCGGGCGCCTCCTTCTCGTCCACTCACGTACTCTTCCATAGCATCTTGTCCCTCAGACGCACCATGCCCGTTGGCTCTCTCCTGTGTCATCCTTCTCACTAGTTGCGTCTTTTGCTCGACGCCTTGTGCTTCTAAGTTCTTATACACTTAGACACATGGTTAAATATAATATGACCTAACTTAACTTGTGTGATCACATCAAAACTACATTAGGGGTACCAACAATCCAGTTTTCTCACATCGGGAATCGAATATCTTGACTGCCAATCAAGAATTGAACATCTCGACTGGACTTTCTTCCAGTTAGGAATTGAACATTCCGACTGTCAATCGAGAATCAAATATCCCAAAACCTGCGCATTCTGTAAATGCATTAGATCAAGATAACATCTAACTTAACTCATTTGTCATTTATTAAAATCTGAGTTAGATCGTTAGTACAAATTACACTAACAGAAATGTTCCCGACTCTTGCTCTGAAATCTAGTCAAGAGTCTTATGAGATAATTCAATATCGTATCTACCATCAATCAGACATCCGTTCTACTAAGATTTCCAATAATATATCAGAGAATTGAGATGGGTAGTTGATGAGCGGAAGGAAGGACAATCAAGTTGTCCCAACAAAAGATTCCCTGAGCCTTACAAGAGTTGTCATCATTCTGATCGAGATACTGATACCAATCATTTATCGAGTCAACAATCCCATTCCACTGCACAAGTGTTGTTTCTTTGTATTTCTCGTTATTTTGAGCTTCTGGGAGAATGACTACTTATATAGCCCTGCTCGGGGTGCCTGGAAGCGTTCCAGGCACCTGGAATAGGATAAAACCTTATCCCCGACACGTCGGTCAAAAACTACGTCGATTTTGATAAAACTTGGGTTCCGGATGTCCGAAATCGTTCCGGGCGCCCGAAGGGGAAAGTCAACATTTTGACTTTCTCTCCGGACCTCCAGCTTCTGCTCTGCTTGCTTTGGTCCGAGTCTTCCGCTCTGGCTTCGCTCGCTTGGGTGATTTCTGTCATCCGGAATAAGGCTCAACCAAACCTAACTTATGGCCTTCTTCTCAAGCAAACTTCTGCTTCAGATTCTCGTCCCTCGAAAACGCCGCGCGCCTCCTTCTCGTCTGTTCACGTACTCTTCCACATCATCTCGTCCCTTAGATGCACCGTGCCCGTCAGCTCTCTCCCGTGCCATCCTTCTCGCTAGCTGCGTCTTTTGCTTGACGTCTTGTGCTCGTAAGTTCTTGTACACTTAGACACATGGTTAAATACAACAGGATCTAACTTAACTTGTGTAATCACATCAAAACTACATTAGGGTACCAACAATCTGGTCTTCTCACATCGGGAATCTAATATCTTGACTGCTAATCGAGAATCGAACATCCCGACTGGACTTTCTTCCAGTTATGAATCAAACATTTCGACTGTCAATCGAGAATCAAATATTTTGAAACCTGCGCACTCGGTAAATGCATTAGATCAAGATAACACCTAACTTCACTCATTTGTCATTTGTTAAAATCTGAGCTAGACCGTTAGTACAAATTACACCAACAGAAATGTCTCCGACTCTTGCTCTGAAATCCCGTCAAGAGTCTTATGAGATAATTCAATATCGTATCTACCATCAATCAGACATCCATTCTACTAAGATTTCTAATAATATATCAGAGAATTAAGATGGGTAGTTGATGAGCGGAAGGAAGGACAATCGGAGTTGTCCCAACAATAGATTCCCTGAGCCTTACAAGAGTTATCATCATTCTGATCACGATATTGAGGGACGACTCTACTTGGGTGGCTACAGCCTTGACCTAGGTTGCCTCTAGTTCCATCTTCTGGGTTCTCAATGTATCTGTTAATTGATCCACCTCCTTTTGTTGTTTCTTCCTCCCCGATTGTAGCTTATTGATCTCTACTTTGAGTGGCTCCACCTTCTCCTTCATCACCTCTAAGTTATGCATAGCTTGGAGTCTCGCCGCCGTCTTTTCTGCCAGGACTTCTCTTAGTCAATTGATTTCTACCTGCATTGTGGTTGGGTTAATCCTCAGCTTTTTCATGTGGATAATCACCACTCGTGTGAAGGTCACCTCTATCCGAAATATAGTAACGACTTGGTTGGAAGGAGGTTGGAATAATTAGGCCTCTAGCTCAACAACTCACGCTTGCAAGGCTCAGCGACCTTCCCATACCTTAGGGAATCACTAACCTAACACCACCAACTTGCACATATGATTGGCTCCAGTCAGCAAGATCTCATTTACTAGCGCCTTGAATGGCATGCTCTCAATTGCTTCTTCATCGTCTGACCTTCGTGCTGCCACTAGTCCATAGAGAATAATATTCAGTTTACTCTCTCCAGGAGCTTCTAGTTTAGGGGTTGCCTCTATTGCAACTCGAACAGTGTTTTTGCCTAATTCAAGGGAAGAAGCCTGATATGCATAGATTATATAAGTTTCTAGGTATTGTTTGACGCACATATATTTGAATCTTATGAATATAATCTATGTTTGTTGCACTTTATTTTATTTTTATGACATATTTCCATTCTATTTGTTCAGAGATATGCTCTTTATATATTTTAATTGACATGATACAATTTCAAATGAAAAATGGAGTTAAAAAATGCTCAACACAGGCTAGCCAAACATACAAAATATACATGAAGGAAAAAGCTTTCAAAAGCTATTCAAATTGGAGTTTTAATCAAGAAATACACTTTAGCTATGTTTCTTGACACGTGCATGTTCCTACAGAAGAAATTTGATAGAAAATAGAGTCTAGACCCTCTAAAATGTCCGAGTCATGCTTATGAGGCATAACTGTGCGAAAATATGATACAATCCAGTGTTTCACATGGCCTGTACAACCGTGCCTTTTTTCAAACATGGTCGTGTGATTTTTCTACACTGTAAATTGAAAGTAAAATAATTAAAAAAATTTCTTCTGTTGAAGTTATGAGATATTCCAGATATCAAAATATATATAACCTCAAGATCTACAACTTTACTTTAGATGTCAACTAGAGAAAACCACATTTAAATGGGATAAAAGATGTTTCCATGAGACATGATCATGTCTACTTACCAGTGTCATGTCAGGGCCATGTTTACTTCACCAAGGCAATGAGATATGGTCATATATTTTACCAAAACCATGAGACACGGCCATGTGTCTTCCCAGGAGCAGACTACACCAATACACACGGTCATGCCTCTCCTCCATAGAAGAACCAGGGGGTCATGCCAAAAGTCATGGCTGTCGAGGAGAAAACAAGAGGGTCGTGTGACCCGCTTATAAAAGGAGTTTTTCTCTCCTTTTCTCATTATCCTTAGTTTGGGGCTCTGTCTCCTTCCTTTCGGAAGGGTTTTTCCCTCTAGGAAAAATCCTAGAGCCTCCTACTTTGCTAATCTGTGCTATCCCTCCTCCTCGAGAGTGAGAAAACATCCCGAAGACACCGACAATCTCCTCGATAAACATTTCTTCTTATGTATCTCATGTTTTGAATGTAAGAATGATTCATTTGTGTCTTTGATCTATATATCCTTCCTAATGGAGTAGATTATTCAATTCTTAAGATGTAGGGAGTATTTATGATGTGATGTTGATGTATAAACTATGTATATATCATTTCTTTATTCAATGAAGTGTTTATGCTATGTTCTATGTATGTTTTGCCTTGTACATGTTTGATAAAATGTGTGTATAATATACGCATATGGATTATGATGAATTGATCACCTTGTAGAGAAGAAGTGCTAGGAAGTGACTTGCATAATCTAGAAATGTATAATTGGCGAGCTCTGTGATAGAGGATAACCCTTGAACTGAATTTTCTATGTTACCTTTTCTATTTAGTTGCATTAATATATCGTTAGGAAGTAAATCGGATAACTCTAGAATTGTGTACCTGAGGAGCTTTAGGATAATCCTTTAACCAAAATTTCTAGAATTACTTCTTTATTTAATAGCGTTAGAACTTGGGTAATCTCTCCGGTGCAATCTTTGTAGGGTTGGACTAAACTTTAGTTAAAAATCCTACAAAGTGTAGGCATAGAGATAAGAAGATTAATAATGCATAGGTACATTAACTGCACATAATGAAATTGAACTCCTAAAATCATTTCCTTAAACCAACTCTTCAATCTTGATCACTTGTTTTCCTCTGTCTCTTGCTCTCTTTCCTCTCTCTCTAGCTCTTCTCTCACTCTCAATCTCTAGCTTACAAGCTCTTAACCAATCTCTAATTGTCTAGATAATTCACCGTGAGAACTCAACTAATGTTTAATTAACAGTCCTTATGGGATCAATATTTGTATTATTTGACGATATAGTCATACACTTGTGGTAGCGTAATAAAGCCCTTGTAGGGCATCACCTTGATTGGCCTTGAAGCCAAGGCTCGGGTGAGGGTGTGATGAACTGGCCCTAATATGTAGGCCTTCTAGCCCGGTGGAAGAAGTCAGGGTTTCACCCTCAAGTGGTGATGCTAGACTATGCTAGTGCGAAGAACTAGCTTCAGCTCGGTAGGTTTTAAACTTGGTGTGAGATGCTGGAAGTTGAACAGGCACATGAGAAGGGCCACTAGGGTTCCCGGCCTTGGCGCGGGAACCTCTCGATCTGGTAGGAGAGGAAGGAAGTTGAGTTCTTGGGGGAGAGACTAGAACTTGGGCTAGTTGAGAAGAAGGCAGGCCAGGAGGAGTCCTTGATGAATGATGCCTCTTGCTTGTTAGCTTTAGGAGTGTCTCTGATTACCTTGATAGTGTAGACTCTATATTCATGGGTTGTGGTGCCAAGGGCATCCTTAGTCTCCCTAGTGTTGACTTTGCAATGGCTACTTGAGGTGCTGCCTTAGTCGAAGTCGGGACCAAGGTGAGGGAAGCCCCTTCATCAAGCCTCATTTCCATGGTTAAGTCGACGATCTCAGTGGCGCATGCCTCTATCTCAACCCTTGTTATCTTCACCACTTGGAACATTGACACTCTCATCATGGTGTTAACTGCATGGATCAGTAAAAATATTCAGTTAGAAATCAAGACCAATGCAAATGACAAGTCTTACCAAATGAAGTTCGAAGAGGAGTTAAGATAAGGCTTGGCCCAAATTACTGGAGTTGTACTTCCTTGAGTAGAAGATTTCTGTCAAATTGTAAATCTTGCAGCTTCTCGGAGGCACTAAAGTAGACATGCTCCAAGTGGTAATTTTTCAGAGTCAGAGGTGTGGATAACTCGAGCTGCCACTGAGTCAGCCAAGACACGGGGCTCGGGGGTTTGATAACGAAAAATTAGAATTTTACCCCGTGTGCAAGAATGGGAGACTTTTTATAAGGTTGAACCTGACCTTGGATAAAAAGAAGAAAACTTCGTCCTCCATTTTCTTTGGACAAAAAAAATGGAATATGCAAGGAGAAAGGGGAATTTTATACCTCCGGATTAGAATGACTACCCCAGTCAGAATCTAGAATGAATATGGACCTAGTTGAGATAAGATAATGCAAAAATACCAAGAAACTCTAGACAAGAATGTCGGGATAGGGAAACACAATCCACTCAAGACGTGACTCCTGAAGAAGGTCATAAAACCAAGGGGAGGACGATCTAGCCCATCGTTACCATTCGATAACCTTATCAGATGGTTGGCTGGGATCCTATAGGTGGTTCTTAATCGATCCAAGGCTACGTTGGTAAAGCTTGACTCAATAAACCTATACCGAGCAAAGGATGATTCCGCCATTAGTGAGATGGATACTACTGGATTATAGAGGTTATAACTAGAGAACACCTAGTTGATGTTGGTGTAAATTGCACTAATAATCAATCTCAGATTTCGATGTATGACAAAGGTTAATATTAGATTATGTTGTGATATAATCCCTTTACTAAGTGTGCAAGATATGAACTTGATGGGTCTAGAGGAACAAAACACCAGACTGAAGTCTAGTTAGGTTGATAGTTTGCATAAAGTCCAGATTGGTTGAGATCTGGCAAGAAGTCCTAGTAGGTCAAGGGACCTGATATCAAGAAAATCTGCGAATGGAAAGTGGAAGGAAGCAACTAGAGGAGAGATCTAGTGAAGATGCATTCCCAGTTGAGGGTACAGTAGGTATTGGTCCGACCTAGGATTTTAGCGAAACTCAAAGTCAGGACAGGACAGTTTAGAGACTGTTAAATTACTCATTTTCATATTATTTATTGTTATGCCATTTTATGATATAGGAACGCAAAAGCCTGAAAAAAGGGTTCTAGGCGCCCGGACTTGTTCCAAGCCCCCGGAGGTGATCCGAACAACTGGAGGTGATTCGAGTGGACGGAGGTGATCTAGGCACCCGAGCAAGGAGTGAAGCTAGTAGGTGACCAACTAACGTGGTAGACGCTCAGTGGAAGACACACATCAGGGTCCAAGTGCCCGGATTGGTCCAGGTGCCTAGAGATGGATAAAAGTTTTGGAGACAAACTTTCAACGAGGTGCAACCATGTCAACACTCCAAGCGCTCGGGGGGTGGTCCGAGTGCCCGAAGATGACCTATAAAAAGGACTTTGACAAGCAACTCCATAATATCAATCGCTTCGCCTTACGTACTCACGCATTACTTGGAGAAGACTTCGATGATACCGAATGGCTACTCCGACAACCAACATTTAATCAATTTCTTCTTTTGTTGTTGATATTTTTTAATTTAACATTTCTTATAGTTAAACTTTGTAAATATTTTGAATTGATAGTGATTGCTGAATAAAAACACTCCATGAGTGCAGACTTTGGAGGAGTCACCAAAGTCTCTAAACCAAATAAAAAAGACTTGTGTTAGTGATTGTCTTTGTATTTTTCTCTCGTTTCTTTTTTTTTCGATGCATTATTTTAACTCATTATTCTATAAAAGCGACGAATACTATTTTCCCTCCCTCTAGAGTATTTTCAATCCTATAGTTGATACCTAACCAAAACAAAAAAGCGACCAGAAAGAGCAAAACGACTTATAAAACGAGAGGACGCAAACAACTTGAAGATGAGAAAGATAAAGAACGACAGACTTAGAAGCAGCGATTGCATGATTACGGTAAGGGCATTGTTCTGCAACCCTATATATATCTTAGCGGGTTTGATTGAGACAATCGGATTGCTGTTATCAAGAGAGCAGGATGAAATTTTGATTGTAGGATTAAGCAAATGGAATAAGTCAAATCTAAGTAATCATGGTTCGGTGGAGGACGCTTAGTCTTCCCCATCGCATTTCACATCACATTAAAGTGTATTAACTCGGAGACACACTAGCATATTTTGGGCTAGGAGATCAAGGTAGATGACGTATGCGGGGTGTTTAAAAGGAGTGACTACATTTAAAGTGTAATGATGGAGGCGTGCTAGCATTAAATGCATACTCTCTTCAGAAATACGCAAAGGATCTGCCACATGACTTGGGCAGTTGAGACAACAAGAATTATTCCATCTAGACACATCATAGTTTAGTCACTTAGACTCTTATCTCCTTTGACTATATTTGAAGGAAAGACTTATGATCTGGGAGGTAATCAGAATGTGCCATATGGATAAGGAGGTCAACAATCCTGCTAAGATAGCGAGCAGAGTAGAGGAAGAGCCGAGTCATTCCTTGAATATGTACTGCCTCAAATACCAGTAGTCCCTAACTCTATGGCGCCCCAACCCTAGGTTGTTCGTCCCCGAGTTACCCCCCAAGTCATTAGCATCTTGACTTCAAGATATTCCTAATTCTAGGTCGAGTGTCTTAGAGTCACCACTCCACTCAATGGTACCCCCTGACTCCATGGCGTTCTCAGTCGTAGACAATGTCATTGTTAATTTCAAGATGATAATGATCGTGTGGATCTCAAGATTATAGTAGAAGATAACGATCACGTAGTTCTTAAAATTCCAGACTATTTTAGGAAGTAAATAATAAATCACTTGAATTTCAAGGCACGCAAAGAACGTAAGAATCAGCCATCGCTCTATAAAAGGTAGCCCACCCCTATGGGCTCAGTTATGAGCACACACGCATCTAAAACCCTAAACACCTCTTCGTTCTACTTCTTATTCCTTCGCTGAAAACTTACTTGAGCGTCGGAATGACTGTGTCAGAGAACCCCTGATTATCATTTTAACCCTCTTTCTTTCATTTTCTTTTGTTCAGGCCCCGACAAATCTCCCTATCAATCCTCATTGTCACTAAGCAATTGACGACCAAGTTAACATCCCCGCCAACTCACTAGTGATTCATTTATCGATGTTCTCAAGCAAAATCAATGGCAATGCAAAGCACAGGCTTCTTCCTTGGAGTCACCGTCGGGTTGAAGCTTGAGGACGATCTCAGTTGAGACCATGACATATGCAAAACAACCCAGACATCCACAAGATCTAAGCTTATGTTTACTTGAGAGGGAGGATTGAAATAAAAATTATAGAAAATATTTATTTTAACGGTAAAAAAAATCCTCTTTACTTTCTAAAAATTGAATTATATTTTTTTGTCACGTTTACTTAGAGCAACTCCAACGCTTTTAACGTTTGAACAGGTTAATAATTTTTTTTATTATTATTTTTTAAATCGGTAGACATTAACGTGCTCAGAATTTTGAACACGTTAATGCTACAGTCCAATAAAAAGGTATCCATGTCAACATTAACATTTCAAATTTAACAGTACTGTGGATACCCTTAATAAACACAAATTTAATAATCTATATGCAGATTATTTTTTAAATATTTTTTCATCCATCTAAATCGAACAAAAAGTAACTTTCTTTCCTTCCTTCTCGCAAGAGCGGCGGTCTAACTTTTCTCTCAATGAGCACATGGTACATTTCGTAACCACGAACACACCTCGTACGATCATGAGGTCGCCCCACGTTGCCATCGGTAATGGCCCCGTTGCATACAATGAACCTTGCGTGATTGCAAGCGGTGGCCTTGCACACGAGGTCACCTTGTGTGGCTACGACATTAGACCTCGCATAGCTATGAGCGATGGATCCATCGTTCATGTTTTTTCCATCTCCTCTTTCTTTCTCTTTTTTTTATTTTTTTCTTTCTCTTGAATTTTTTTCTCTGTCCTTTACCTATGATTATTTTTCTAGTGTTACAAATGACCATGGACGTCTCACACACAGCAGATCACATGGCCATATATAAAAAGGTAAATAAGTAAATTAAGCAGACCACCATATAAAAATGTATTTTTACGGGCTTCGCTGTGTTAAGAATATAATTAAAGTCTCATATTAAAAAAAATATATTAGTTTAAAAGATGAAAGATATCTCTATTAGGATGACTTTTTTATATAGAGTCCAAAAATAAATTTATAATGATTTAAACCTAAAATAGATAATATTATATTATTATGGAGACATATGAATTCTTTTGATCCTAGTAAATTATATTAAAATCATGGTCTAAACCGAATATCATATATAGTAGCCTTCAACTATGTTGAACAAATCTATACGAATTTAATTCTAAAGTAGATTTTATATATATATATATATATATATATAT
>JBBMJZ010413100.1:14219786-14230421 GCA_037833815.1 Zingiber zerumbet
AAACAAAAGAACACGACATCGAAACTGAATTCGAAAAACACGAATCGTATGCCTCTTGTATTTGGTATTTTTACAAAGGAAAAATTTAACTAGTATGATGCGGAAATTAAATACTAGTTGTACCTTTTCCTTGTAAGCTAAAAAACCTCAAGTTCTTCCGCCGTATAACCTCGCCTCGCCTTGGACGCCGTGTGGGCGACGATCCTCCAAGATGAACACCACGCGAAGAATAGCTCCTCCTTCTTCAATATTCGGCCACCACCACAAAGGAACCAAAAGAGAGCAAAAAGAAAAGGAGAAGAGGAAGAGAAGAGGGGGCCGACCACCTTTTGGAACACCAACAAGACAATATGAATTGTTATCTCATGAGGCCACCCTACCCCTTCTTTTATATTACTTGCCTAAGGCAAATATGGAAAGGTTTTAACAAAATTAAAATCCTTCTCTTAATCTTTCCTTTTCTCCTTTTAATTTTTATTTTTATTTTTTATTTCTTTCCCCTTTATTACATGGCCGGCCCCTTGCTTGGACACCAAGCAAGGGTGGCCGGCCACAATTTATGGAAAGAAGAAAAAAATAAAAACTTTGTAAAATAATTTACAAGCTCTCTTTAAAAATTTCCTAATGTGGATTTAAAAAAGGAAAGTTTTAAAACTTTAAAACCAAGTTTTAAAATTTAAAAACTCTCTTTAAAAATTTCCTTTTTTAACCATGGACAACATAAAAGGAAAGTTCTATAAATTTTTTAACTCTCTTTAAAAAATTTAATAACTTTCTTTTAAACCATGTGGCTTATTTTAAATAAGGAAAGTTATTTTAAAATTTTAAAATCTCTCTTTTACAAATTGTAAACGTCTGAGAAGATTTTAAAAATTCAAAACAACCCCTCCTTTTAAAATATTGTGGTCGGCCCCCTCATGCTTGGGCACCAAGCAAAGGGGTCGGCCCCTTAAGGAGAAACATTTATCCAATGTCTAAGCTATGTTTTTAAAAGCATGGTTACTCTAATGATGTCTAGGTGACTCACCATAGCTTAGACATTTATCCAAAGAATGTCTACTTGTTGAATCCAAAGCTAAATTTGAATTTAAAATAAGTTAAACTAAACTCTGAAATTCAACTTAATTCATCTCACAAAATTATAGAATTTTCTTGATTGAAAATAAAGATTAGGTGAGATGAATATGAATTAAAGTTAAAGTTAAAAATTAAAAATTAAAAATTAAATTAATTTTTAAATTAAATTAAATTAAAATTAAACTTAAACTAAAAATTAAGTTAACACTTAAGCTAAATTTTTTTCCTACTCTTTGAAGGAATCTAAATGGATATTGAACAATTGTTGCTCCCAATACATGACTATGGATCAAATAATGTTCACAAAATTGATATTCAAAAGACTAGAAATAATTATTTTTGGAAACAACGACAAACTTAAGGTAATTGTAATATGTAACATTGAACTAAAATCTAATTTCATTATTAATAAAGTACTGCTTATTGAAAATTTCAAATTTAACTTATTTAGTGTTAGTCAATTGTGTGATTCAGAGTATAAGATTAGGTTTACATCCATCCACTGAATGTTTAATTAAACATATAAAATACCCCACAATAAAATTAAAAGGATTTAAGAATAATAATATTTATATAATTAACCTAGCTAGCTCCTCACTTAAGTGTCACTTGACATAAGAGGAAACCTAGCTATGACATAGAAGACTATCTCACACTCACTTTAGAAACTTCACCAAACTAAATGACTTAGTTAAAGGACTACCAAAACTACCCAACTTAGACTCAATAATTTGTAATATTTGTCAATAAGAAAAATAGACCAAATCAACCCACAAACCAACTAATCAAACTTAAACCAATTCAACACTTAAATTATTACACTTTGATTTATTTGACTCATATGAGATTAAATCTATAAATAGAAATTTATACTGTCTAGTAATAATTAATGATTACTCAAGATTCACTTATGTGAAATTCTTAAAAAATAAAGATGAAGTATTTAAAATATTTAGTAATTTTTGTAGATAAACTTAAAATGAAAAAGACTCAAAAATCAAAAGTAGGAGTGATAACAATGAGGAGTTTAAAAACCATAGGTTTACTAAATTCTATTTTAAAAATGGATACGATCAAGAATTGTCGTGTCCTAATAACCTTAATAAATTAAAATAATTGAAAAAAATAGAACTCTCAATAAAGCCACTAGGACAATGCTTAATGAATACCAACTACCAAAATATTTCTGGACCGAAGCTGTTAGTATAACCTGCTATATACAAAATAAAATAACCTTAAATAAGAAACATAATAAAACCCCATTTGAAATTTACTATAATAAATTACCTAATATTAAATACTTTAAGGTATTTGGATGTCATGTTTACATATTAAACACAAGAGAATACCTAGGAAAATTACCTTAAAAGTAGAAAATGGAATCATTATAGAGTACTCCCTAAATAAGAGAGGATATAGAGTTTACAATAAAACTACTCTAAAAATTGAGGAAACAATCCATGTAAAATTCTACAAAATTACTAACTCTAAAGAATCTAACTCAACTCAACCTCAATACCAACCAATTGATTTCATTAGAGCTAGCACTGATCTAGGGGGAGCAACTGAAAACCCAATAAACAAATACGAAGATGAACAAGATTAACCACAAGAAAATGAACAAATACAAACTATGTAAAATATGGTGCCCAAATAATTATTAAATAATAAGGTTATTTGAAAAATAATCTTATTGGATTTTTTAAAAAATTTTAGAAATTTTTTGGAATTTAAACGGAACTCGTATGAGCCGTTTAAGGGGATAAAACTATTCGACATAGAGAAAGTCTGTTTGGTATACCCATTAAGTTGGGAGTTGATTTAGACTCAACCTAAGTGTTAATGAAATTAGTCCAAGGTATATATTATCTATGTTCTTTCTTTTCTTTCTTGGATTCCTCACCTTCGCTCGGTTTCCCTTCTTCCCTATGCCCTTCCCTTTTCCTTCTCCCGATCCCCATTTCTCACTCTGCTATCTCCGCCCGACACCCACCAATGCCTCTTCCCCGATTTCTTCTTCTTCTCTTTCCCCTCTTTTGGTTCCAATCGCGTCGATTGCCGGCGATTGGGCATCGACACCGATGGCCACAAAGGGGCAGAAATCATGGCTCCGCCGCCCCCACTGCTCTAGTTGCCTCTGATATGCTACCTCACCAATGTTGAGATTCTTCGCACCACCTCTCTTTCCCGACTACAGTCACAGGCCACATTGCCACATCTCCTTCTGTTCATTACCGGCGTAGATCCACCGATCGCCACAGATTTGTCTAGCTGTCTCAGTTCCGAGTCACAGCTTTGCACGACCCAACCTTTGACTGAGAGGTGGGGGAAATCGGAGCCCTAGCTCCCATTCCTTGTCACAACACCGGTTTACCTGCCATACCTCGTGATCGTGTCTTGCACGATGCTCGGCTCAATGACACCATTATTGTTCGATGATCTAGGGCACCCGATCGGACTTGAAACTTAGAGAGAAGGATGATCATCAGAGCATTGTTGTCTCTGTGGATTTGAGGAGGTGAGCGCAAGTTCTACATAGTGATTTCTAGGACCTCCATTAATTTGGTTCCGAGTGGGGAACTCCTTTGTCTACGCTGATGCATCAGGAGCCCTTCACCAAGCGGTAGTAGATAAAATTAGGGTAAGATGTGATGGTTTTGGAGTGATTAATATGATGTGAATTGGTTTGGATTGTGTGCAGTTATTGGATCAACTATTGTAGCTCCAGCTCTGCTTCTGACAGCAGTTTCATAGGATCTTCTTTGAGCAGTTATGAGTTTGAGTGGCTTCCTTTTCATTGCAGCAACCTTTGGTTTCTTCACCGAGTGGCTGCAGTTTTGGATTGTGGTAAGATATGTATAGAATTGGATTAATACTAAATTAAATCCATTATTTTGTTTTGCTAGATTAGATTAATTCCAGTTCTGAAATTGGAAGTGTTAATTGTGAGCAACGGATTGGTTCATCTCTGGAATTGAGGTTATTAATCTGTGTAGTTTGGTTAATAAGTGATTAGTAGTTTTAAGACATGGATTAAATGATGGTGTTAGGTGAAATCATTAACTGATTGGTTTTGGTAAGTGATTCATGATGAGTTAATTAATTATAGAATTGGATTTATTTGTACTGGATTGATTTGTGGATTGGTTGATTTAGAGGAGTACATGATTGTTATCAGAATCATTAGATTGATATTGCGATTAGTGGTGATGGGTTGGATTTATATAGTTTCTTGTTGGCAGTATTGAATGGATTGTAATTAAGGATTCATGATTGAGAGTAAACAACGTTAATCTTTGATTAAGGATAATTAATGATTGATTTGAATAGAGTTTCTCTATGGGATTAGATCTTTTAATTTAGCTAGTTGTTGCTTATCTGATTGGCTAAATTATACAATATATGATGTGCAGGATGTTGACTGAGACGAGCGTCTCGACGTGGGATTATTTATCACGATCGTCAAATAAAGGCGGGTATTTTTTGCTTTATCTCTTTAGCACATTGATCTTAGTGCATGAGCTAAATGTTTAGATAGTTACTGTGTTCATCTTGACTCCACTCGTATTTTTTCCGTGCTTGATACTTATCTACTCGATCTTTGAGCTACTCATTTCTAAATCTATACAGTCTTTTGTTGTTATCTATGATATTTAGCAGATACTAGATACCATATACCAGTTACCAAATACTAGATACCAGATATTAGATACCATATACTAGATACTTGATGCTAGATATTAGATATTGGATATATAGAGACTAGATACCATGTTTACTTATTTTGAATGATGTATGTTTACATACCTTATTGAGCATGTTGGCTTCATGTAGCATACCTGTTTTCTATTTATATATATATATGATGATTGCTGCATTTTATGCATCATATCATTGCATGCATGCAGGCGACCACGTCTTCCTTGTGGGTGAGTGAGTCGTTGGGCCACGCTGCACACTCGACCACTCATGGGTAGTGGTAGTTGGAGGAGATGTCGCTTGTCCTGTCGTGCGACATTCGACCACTCATGGATAGTGGTAGTTGGAGTTGCGAGCAGCAAGGGCCCCCTTCGCTTTGTAGCTAGATATCTACTCAGCACATGTCCACTCGGTCACTCAAGAGTAGTGGCGGCCTTTGAATGGTACAGTTGTCATCGATCCGGCCTCTCGACTATACAGGGGTCGTGGTGCAGAGAGGTGGGCAGGGTGACCATCCGTACATATGCTGTTGTTATTATACTTATGTTGTTGTTTCTTACTTATGCTGTTATTGCTTACCTATGCTGTTATTGCTTACGTATGCTGTTGTTGCTTACTTATTCTACTGTTGCTTACTTATGTTGTGGTTTTAGTATATCTATATAATAGATATGCTTACATATGTTGAGTGATATACCTGTGGTATGTGTTTAGAGACTGACTTACTTATTGTTAATAAGTATATACCTCACATGTTAACCAAGTAGTTATGAGCAGTACTGTAGCAGGTCTTTGCTACACCTGACTTTCTATTACTAGCCTAGGATATGGTTTCAGGTATGAACACTTATTATCATATCATTGTAGTATCTGCTATTTTTCCCTACGAGGCTGTATACCTTTGTATCTCTAGTTCTCTACTATACTCATGCACTATCTGTCTATTATCCGCCGAGTCTTAGTACTCACCACCCCGTAAACTGGTTTATTTCACTAGGTAGCAGGTAAAGGATTTATAGAGTCACTTCGAGGTCCTGTCCGCCAGTCCCACATCACATCCGAGGATGAACTTCTGGTTTTGGTTTTCTACATACACTAATTGTGATTTGGTTTTGTAATCTTTGTATTGTACTAATTCGATGTCGACTTAGAGTTTTGGGTTGTGGTATTTTTGTATTGGTTTGGTAATGTTGTGTCAAGCCAAGCCGGCTCGTAGTTAGTTGCTTTTTCGTTTCATGTTCATATTTTTGGTGATTTTTGCTGTGCTATATTTCAGCCATGTGGGTTGTATTATTAACTACATGGTGTGTTTATATCCAGCTGTGTGGGATGAAGTATATAGCTGATAAGTATGCTTGAGAATATATGTATAAATGCTTCAGATTGTCATCGATACAGGGGAGATGCTGTCGAAATTTTATCGGTATGGACTCCTCTAGGTTGTGACAAACTGAGTCTAGAACAATAAGAGTCAACTCAGACCACCCAATTAAACAAATTATAGGTGACCCAAAACTGAGAGTTCAGATTATATCATCTTTTAGAAACCTAAGTCAAATATCTTTAATTTCTAAAATCAAATCCAAAATAGTAGAAGAATCCCTACTTGACCCAAACTAGACTATAGCTATGCAGGAAGAACTAGCCCAATTTAAAAAAAATGAAGTCTGAGATTTAGTACCATTACCTAATAATAAAAAACTAATAGAAACAAAATAGATGTTTAGAAATAAACTAAGTGAAAATGTGGAAATTGTTAAAAATAAAGCTAAACTAGTCGCTAAAGAGTTTAGTTAAGTAGAGGAGCTTGACTATAATGAAACCTATACTCTAGTAGCCAGATTTTAGTCTATTAGAATGCTACTAAGCTATGTGACCCATAAAAGATTTAAAATTTATCAAATGGATGTTAAATCCCGCTTCTTAAATGGGCTAATAAAAGAAGATGTCTATGTATGTCAACCACCTATATTTGAGAGTTTAAATCATCCTGACCATGTCTTTAAACTAAAGAAAACTTTGTATGGTCTTAAACAAGCACTTGGGGTCTGGTATGAAAGGTTAACTTTTTATCTAATTTCCAAAGGATTTAACCAAGGTCAAATTGATCCAACTTTATTTGTAATATCACTCAAACAAGACATCTTTATAGCCCAAGTATATGTAGATGACATAATTTTTTATTCAACTAACTCAAAATTTTTATAAGAATTTATAACCTTAATGAAACAAGAATTTAAAATGATTCTAGTAGGAAAACTAACATATTTCTTAGGATTACAAATTAAACAAATAAATAAAGAAAATTATGTTTACCATCAAAAATACATAAAAGAATTACTTAAAAAATTTGGAATGGAAAATACCAAAGAAATAAAAGCACCAATATAATGACAACTAACACAATCTTAGATAGTGATCCAAATAGAAAACTAGTAGATCTAAAATATTATAGGAGTGTCAAAGGAAGCATTTTATACTTAATTGCAAGTTGACCTGATATTTTATTTACAATTAATATGTGTCATAGATACCAAACTTGTGCTAAAGAATCTCACTTAACTAATGTAAAAAGAATTTTTTTTTAAATACTTAAAAGGTACATCAAATATAGGAATTTGGTACCCTAGAACACCTAATTTTAAACTTACAAGTTACTTTGACTTAGACTATGTCGGCAGTAAAATAGATCATAAAAGTATAAGTGGTAGATGTCAATTACTTGGACTATCACTTGTTAGTTAGTTTAGTAGAAAATAATACTATATTACTTTATTTACTATTGAAGCTGAGTACATAGCAATGGGCGAGTGTGTAACATAATTGTTATGGATGATTCATATATTAAAAGACTTTAACTTAGAATATAAAAATATAAAAATTCATATTGATAATATTAGTACAATCAACTTAACTAAAATTCTAGTGTATCATTCAAGAACTAAGCATATTAAAATCAAACATCACTTTATTAGAGATCACATCGTCAAAGGAGACATTGAACTCAACTATGTTGGGTTCAAGTCAAATCTGATTGATATTTTCACTAAACTACTGCTAGAATCTGAATTTAGTAACCTATGAAGACTACTGTGAATGTGTATAATAGACTAGGACTCTTATTATCAAATAAATTTTCAAATGATTTTTAGATTCTAGGAAAATTCTTTACTTACATTTTTAAAAAATTTCCCATTTCTCTAGTGTTTTAAAATTAGTTTAGCCTTAGTTTAGATTGAACCCATAGAAAGTATGATCTTATAGATCTAGGGAATGATCATCTCACAAATACATTAGGTCTACCTTGATTGTGTTTTTAAAAATATAGAATGACATGAGATGCATAGACCTTTTGCCTGAACTTCAAATGTTTATATCAGTGCATCAATATAAGTCTGGGCAGAAAATATAATAGTACATTGATCAAGTTAAGTAATCATTTTTCACTAAATTTTTAATTGGACATTAAACTTAACTTAACCAACCAAGTAAACACTGTTATCTTCTAATAGTTACTTAGTAATTAAATGTTTTAAATATTTAAAGATAATTTTTAGATAAATATTTTTTTAATAATAAAATCAGGTTCAGGGGAGGATATTTGAAAAACTACCTTTAAAAAAATTCTATTTCAAAATTTATTTTCTTATTTTTTTTGCACAGTGTTGATTTAAAAATTCTTTTAAAACCTTCTTTGCAAATGGTTAAAAATAATACTTATTTTGAAAAATAAAAGTATTTTGAAAATTACATTGAAAACTACTTAAAAAATTCTTTGAAAAATATTTTTGAAAACACTTTGAAAAGTTTTTTAAAGTTTATCTTTACAAAATATTTGTTGTTTCAAATTCCTTTCAAAATATCCTTAATTTAAAAATTTCTTTGAAAGTTTTTTAAAAGTCTTTATGTAAAATGTTTTGACAACTTTTATATAAATTGGTTTAACAAATTTGCCTTAAAAGGCATTTTTTGAAAAATATTTTTTTAAAAAAATGCTTTTTAAAAATTATTTGAAAATACTTTGCAAAATTTAGCTTTGCAAAATATTTTTTGCAAAATTAAATTTTAAAAATTTTGAAAAGCTCCTTTCAAGTTACTTTAAAAATTCTTTCATTTACACTTCCCTATAATAAACCTACAAGTTTTTCTAAAAAAAACCTAAGTTTTTCTAAACAAAAACATTACCTTTGTAAACTTTATTTACTTGAAAATATTACTTGCAAATTTTTTTTCAAAAGATAGCATTTTCTATTTGAAATGGTTGTTTTCAAAAAACTTGTTTTCAAAATTTAAAAACTAGTTTGCAAAATCTATTTATTTTGCCAAAACTTTATTTCAGTTGTTTGAAAACTAACTTTAGTTTGGTAAATAGATCAATTCCTTGATTGAATTCCTATTATTTTTACTTAATGCATTGCATTAATTTTTTATGCATGCCAAAGAAGGAGGATAATAAGTTAGGTTAGAAAAAATCAACTCACTTAATTTGCATTACATATTTAATGCTTGCTTAATTATATATTTTTTTTAACTTTAACCCAGGTTGTCATTACATCAAAAAAAGAGAGATTGTTGGTGCAAGTTGTACTAATAATTATATTTTGATGTATAACAAATAGGTTAAAGTTAGATGTGTTATTTATCTAGCCTTTTACCAAGTGTGCAAGATATGATGGATCTAGAGGACCGAAATACTAAGCTGAAGTCCAGCAAGGTTGATAGATGGCATGAAGTCCAGATTTGTTGAAATCTGGCAAAAGAAAGTCCAGTTTAGTTGAGATCTGTTGGGACCGAAATGTAGCTAGAGGGGGGGTGAATAACTCGGTGCGCTCGTCGTGCTCCTCTTTGCTTGTTTCTTCAAAGATATGCAGCACAAAATACAAAAACAAACTACAGCACACATGCACAATGCTAACAAGGAGGGTTTACATGGTATCCACCTCACAAGAGGTGACTAGTCCAAGGATCCACACCCACTCACGCACCCTCCACTATGAAATCGCTCCTTTTCGGTAACTACCGAAGGTGGAGAAGCCCTACAAGCTCACAGTACAAGAAGAAAGAAAGGAAAACAAATACAAGCAAAAGCTTACAGGTTTTACAACTGAAAACCCTAACCCTAATTTTCTTCTTCAGCTGTAGATCCGCCTCTTGACTTGGAAGACCTCCAAGAACCTTCAAGAACTGGCGATCTGAACTTTGTGGAGAAGCTATGGAAGCATAGTGAAGATATGAGATGAATAAATGAAGTTATCCGAGAAACCAGCTCGCTTGCAGCTAAATACGACGCCAACGGTCGGATCCCGATCGATTGAATTGCTCCTACTCGATCGGGGAGGCTTTGGATCGATCAACCGATCGATCTAGAGCGCCTCTGTGCTCTGGAGAATTACCTGGATCGATCGGTCGATCGATCCAACGCTTCCTCACGTAAGATCGCGCGAAATTACAGCTTCCCAATCGATCCACTGATCGATTCGGCATCAGCCAATCAATCGACTGATCGATCCAACGTTGGTTTTTGCCCAAAACCAAGTCCCAAGTCTCCCAAACCAACATTCGGTCAATCCATGACCTGTTGGTACATCATGCCTAGCATCCGGTCACCCTTGGCCTGCTAGGACTCCCTCACCAAGTGTCCGATCAATCCCTTTGACCCACTTGGATTTGCTCTGCTCGTGCCAAGTATCTGGTCAACCCTTTGACCTACTTGGACTTTTACCTGATGTCTGGTCAACTTTGACCCATCTGGATTTTCCCGTGCCTGGCTTCACTCACCAGGACTTCCGTTCTACCTAGCTTCACTCACTAGGACTTCTCATCTGCCTGACTTCACTCACCAGGACTTTCCACTGCCTA
>JBBMJZ010413100.1:14300204-14312197 GCA_037833815.1 Zingiber zerumbet
GAACACAGATAAATTGCAATAATAATGTTGCTCAATGGTAACATTATTAACAAACCAACTAATTAACTTAAACAGGAGGATAAGACGATGCCGATTTGGGAATCATAACTAAACTTCGAATTATCCGGAAGATGAAGGAGAAGTAGAGAACGCACTAGGTCTTTCTTCAATAGCTGCGCCGACTCCCTCACCTGGACTTTGCTGTGGCATCTCCTCCGGAGGGGCGTCGTCTTTGAGGACGGCGCAACAAAGGCGGCGATGCTTGCGGAAGGGCTTCGAGAGGGGAGCCAAAGTTGCTAGCGAAGCGACGGTGACCTGATTATTAGGGGGTCAGAGGTGATGCCGAGGTAAGCAAGACAACTACGTACCTGGAAGGAGAGGTCGAAGGATAAAAACCCTAACATCTAGTGATGGGGAGACGAAGATTTGGCTGCGTACCCAGAAGGAGGCAGAGGCGGAGTCTCGTCAGCGATGGGATGAAGCGAGCGTTCTTCGTGTCCGGAGCCGAGATGCCTGCAAAGAAATAGAGATCCCGATCGTGGAAGCACAGTAGCTGCGATAGGGGGAATAGCGGGCACAACAACGACCATAAGGATAGTGGGAATGTGAAATTTTGGATGAGGGAGGGAAGTTAATATAAGGGTTAATTTTCATTTTATTAAAATCAATGTTATTATTTAATTAATTTAAGTTTAATAATAATAACAATCAAATAAAAGAAATGTAAAATTATGTTAAGGCATTAGAAAATTTAATGTTAAAATTTTGATTAAAATTTTGAAATGCGGAAGAAAATATTGGGTTAAAATTTGACGTGGTTTTAACATAATATAATAATTTTTTGAAGGCTATAATTTTTTACTCGGGATTCAGAAGCATATAGAGCTCACGTGTGCTGAATTTAAAGATCTACGTTTATTATAGAGGAGCCTATAACCACCTAGTTTCGATCCAAAAATAAAAATGTGATATTTTGGGATGGAAGTGTGATGTGAGTGAGAGAAGAAAATATAAGGATCTCATTTTTATTTTATTGATATTAATGTTATTATTTAACCAAAATTAATTTAATTTTTTATAAATATATATATATATATATATATATATATATATTATATACTATAAATTTTAATATTAATTATGGAGATTGTCTTTTTAATAAAAAAGTGACCTTATTAATAACAATGAATGACATTTTTCAAGTTGAACAATGAATACAGATGACCAAGTCAATGACAAACAAATTCTGATGAATAGATTTATAAAGAAATAATGTGACAAAGGTAGACTTGAAGCTTATCTAGAGCATCCAAATTATTTATTAGTTTAATGAGTGCAGATCAATATCAAAATACAGAATATGTTTGTGCTGGGATTTGCACCTACAATTGACTAAAATAGATTAACTATTTTTTATCATAGAATGAACTGACAAAGTTATTGTTTGGATTTTTGATGGGTCAAATGGTAGAACCAAACTAACTATTTATCAAAAAGATAAAATTAATTTGTATCAAAAAGATAAAATTAAGATAAAAATTGGGCAAAACTTATCAACCAAATCAAAAGGAAAAAAAATCTAAAATTTTCATGGAGGTGATGATGCCTCTAAAAGAAAGCAAATCTGATATTGGTATCAATATTTCAAGATAATTTCTTTTGGAAGAAGAAAATTTATAGTTTATTACATATATGGATCCACGTCAAAAGAATTTTTGACTAGAGTGAGCTTTTCAAGGGAAGAAGAACATGGTGGTACATATATAACTATGATTTTTTTTAATAGTTTTTTCATAATCAAGTTTCTACATTTCCAGCATTTGTAATTTTTCTAGAGTTTTCTAGAGTTCAACAAGTGTAACTTCAGTTGGGCATTTTCAGAGATCAACGTCATTGGCATTGCATGTTTCAAACCATAGGAAGCTTCGAGAGGATTGCTAGTCCTTGAGCATTGCTTGTTTCATGAGACCATAGCATTTAGCTCTTCAATAACAGCTTACAATAAACATGTTCTATTTCCTGCCCAAAGATAACTCGGACAACCTTTGTTTCATAGGAGTTTCAGAACTTCAGATATCAGTTTTAGATGCAAGCATTTTTTTTATTTAATCTCATATGTGACCTTTAGAAGCGGTTTGAAACCACTTCTAAAAGATATTTATAAGATCGGTTATATTAATTGCTTCTATATGTGTCCAACTATAGTGATTTAACATCCGTTTCAACAAAACATCAACTGAAGCGATTTTAAGAGCGGTTAACATTGACTGATTCTATTGGTTGTGCTTTTACAACCACTTTATTGACCGCTGCTCATTTTCCGATCCAAATGTCTATTTTTTTTTGTATTGGAAAATTCTTATGTTATTGGCTCAATGGCGGTCAAGAAGCCTCAACGATCTTTGCTAAAGAATTTTCTCTTCACCCGTAAAGAACTCTCCTACAATGACTCTAATATTGCTTTCTTTTGATATACATTTATTTTCAACTAAGAAAGAATTATGCTATGTTTCTTTTTCCTTCCCAATTATATATGTCTGCTAGTCTGATAGTATGAATATTGTGTAAAAATTAACCTAACAATATAAATAACATTTTTGTGATGCTGAAAGTTAAAATTATAATAGAATTCAGATTTGTATGAAATTTATACTATATTAAAAATTTAATATATAAAAGTTTTAGTATATTGATATATATCGTTTTTATATCGAATTTGTTGATATGATATGCATTTCCATATGTAAAATTTAATATACTATATTGAATCGGTGATCACCCCTCATTTTTTGAAGATGCTTTAAATTCACCACATCTGTTTTTTTTTTTTTTTTTTACTTTCTCTTTTATTTCTTTATCTTATTGTAAATGGAACATGCTAGATTAAGATGTTTACCTTTTATATTTAGTTATGGTTGTGGTGAATGTTATGTTTTGAAAATTATTGCATGTTATATAAAGAAATGTCCAAATTATTTCTTTCTTTTGTATTATTTGGGCATGTTTTCATATTATTTTATTTATTTATATTTTTTTCGTGACCTTCCGGTTTCTAAACATTTTCACAAAGTTGTATGCGGTCTTTTATTCTTTCAAACTTTTCTTAAAAAATTATTATGATAATTTGAAATACTTTCTTATATTTTATTTGACAATGTACAGTGTTAAACTATCATCAGTTTTTTTTTTTATTTTTATTTTATCTCTATAGATAAATAAATTGCTTTGCCCTTAATGAAATCCTTCCAAAAATCACATGTTTCTCAAAAGCATCTAATAGTTGGCCGTATCATTAGAATGCTTCCAAGTAATCTTCCAATAAAAAGTTAATTCTCCACCTATGAATTTTTATTAACTTATTTAGTTTTTTTAAATATTTATTTGTTCATATTGATTTATTAATCATGTTTATAGGTTATTAACATATGCAAGTTCTAGCATGTTTATGAATCTTACTTCAGTGATACTAAAATTAAGATTGTGAATTTTGATATATGTCGATACGGTATTATAGTATACTAAATTTTTTGTTATCAACATCGGTATGATATTTAATATTTTTTTTTGATATTTTAGTATATATTAAAATATCAACCAAATTAATAGGTAATTGGGTAATTATAATTTTTATTGTTTTTTCTAGATTTTTTTTATCATTTTATTATTTTTGATATTCATCGTCAAGATGATTTTATAAGTTTGATATAGATGGTATTGTATTGATATTATATCAAAATTTTAGTATATCAAAATTTTTAATATGAACAAATTTATATCATATTAAAAATTTAATTATAGAGTTTTTCAGTATACCAAATTTTTTAGATATGATATTGATATATATTTTTTATATCAAAACTTTGATACAATATATGATTTTATATTAAAAAATTTAGTATACTAAACCATTTGTTCCATATATATTAAACACTTTCCTTTTTTGTGTGTAAAAAATGTTTCTTTATAGTATCCCATTAAATAAATTTGTCTTTGTTTGTGAAATTATCTCTTTCTTTTTTCAATTTACTAGCTTTGCGATATTAGACCTAGATACCTTCTTTTCTATCCTATCATGATTTTGACAACGTTATCCAATATACTTTTATTTACGTGGGTTCTATTAATCTATTTTGTAGTGAACATGTCATTTGGTTAAGAAAAGTATTGTAATTTATATTAAAATTATTTACACTATTATTCTGATTATGGATTTTTCTTAAATTTTATTGGATAATAGAGAATATACTTTATAAAATATATTCTCCCTCGTATGGGCTGGCATGTTATGACTATTTATAACCTATATAATTATTTATAATGCTGGTCTTGCTCAAACTATTTTGATTACATGAGATGAGCTGGCATGTTATGTCTATTTATAACATATATAATTATTTATAATGCTGGTCTTGCTCAAACTATTTTGATTTTTCGTGACAATAATCTTCCTATATGGGATTTTGATGTTTTACATCAAACCGGCTAATTTTATAGTTGAGCATTTTCACAAGTTATCTATTGAGTTCCTTATTATATAGTTATTGGTCCGATGTGGCCGGTAAAAATAGGTGAATTGCATGTAATAAATTAAACAATCTTTTTTCGTTCTTTAAACTTTGATTAGTAAACAAACTTAATTAACCAAAATAATTAATATAAAAATAATAACAACTTACAAAAACTATAAGTAAGAAGGCTAAATTTACTACTTAATTATAATCTAGATAGTTGTTAATCCAAGACAGTTGGAAAACTCCACTAAAAATATCTTCTTTGTTGAAGACAGAAAAACCTCTTACATTTTTTGAAAAGCTCAGGTATTAGTTAGGAATTGAATACATAAGTTATTATCTAATTCATGACTCCAGGGGCCTTTTAATAACTCCTGAAAAACTCTATTCGAAACTTGAAGACACCTTCAATTGGATTCAAGGCGCTTTCAATGAGACAAGTTTTATCGTCAAAGATAAAACTTTATCTTTAGCAAACGGTCATCTAAAGGCGTCTCCAACAGATGACTGGAAGGTGCGTTTAACATTGCTCATAGAAGGTGTCTTCCAAGCCATGGAAGGGGCATTCCCTGAGGCAGATCAACTCCTTAGCTGATCTTCTTTGCGTGGGTGATGCTCCGGCCTTCCAAAGTTAAGCATGCTTCTCCTCGAGTAGGCTTCTCATCCCTCGGAAGTGCTACACGCATTATTCTCGCTCCATCGGCATACTTTTCTATAGTTTCTTGTTCCTCAGATGCACCAAGCCGGTCAACTCGATTCTCGTGGCATCCTTCTTGTCTGCCGCGTCTTCCGCTCGACTTTTTACGTTCCTAAATCCCTACGCACTTAGACGTAAGGTATCTAATAACGTAGAGTCTAACTTGTTTTAATTGATCACATCAAAATTAATATAGGATACTTACAGTGTAGGATCAAAAAGAATTTAAATATCTCCACAATAACATGATATTGTCCACTTTAAGCTTAAGCCCGCATGATTTTACTCTTGGGCTCTATCCAAACGACCTCATACCAATGGAGGTATCTTTCTCTTATAAACTCATGATTTTTTTTATGTATTTTCAACGTGCACCAACAATCCCCCTTTCAAACGAAGGACCACAGGCTCCCTGACGTCTGATACTCGACCCACTAAGATTTCTTTGCCTAGCTGCAACTAGGACTTCGTGTCACTCGGTCCACCCGATCTACTAGGACTTCCTTGCCTAGCCGCAACTAGGACTTCCTGCCTAGTGTCTAATTCTCTTGATACAGGCATGGGAGCCCCCACTTCTTCGTTCAAGGTCAATATTCTACCCACATGGTTCGATTGGATCATGACTTTTGTGCACAGTCGGCGGTTAGTCCTTCTAGCAGTTTAGGCTTTGATACTAATTGTAAGATCGAAAAGAATTTAGATATCTCCACAATGACATAATATTGTCCACTTTGAACCTAATTCCTCATGATTTTACTCTTAGACTCTACCCAAAAGACCTCATATTAATGAAGATATCTTTTTTTTATAAATTCATGATCTTTCCTATGTATTTTCAATGTAAAATTATATTTGTAACTTTGGAACACTAATATACAGTAGTTACGTATCTCAAATTTGACAAAAATGAGTTATGTTTATAATTTCATCCTAAAGCATTGCTGGCATCAATTCTGGAGATCAGTTGAGTAGAATTTTTACATCAAGAAGACCTTTTATTTATTTATTTTATAATATTTAGGTTTGATTAGAAGGTTATTTATCCCAAAATTAAACTCTCGAAAAGGGGCTCGTATCTATGTATATTCTTAAAACATCCTACTACCAAAATATCTAAATAAGCTTCCGGTTAAATCTAAAGCTATTGTTAATTATAGAATTAATTTGGATATATATTACTAATTTGAACTTGAAAGATCCCATAGTTGAGATGTGGGGGACTAGAGATAACGGAATTGTGAAAATACTCTGAATTAAAATAAAATGCATGAATAACATGTTTTTATCTTGAGATTTATATATAGTTTACAAGTTTACAACTTTGTTACTAGCTCCTTAAGAAAAACAGGACTGGACTAGCTGGTTTGGTTGGTATATTGAATTTTTCATATGAAATCGTACATCCTATTAAAAATTTTAATATAAGAAAAATACACATCGATATACTATATTTAAAATTTAGTATACTAAAATTTTGATATATGATATGATATAAATTCCATATAGTTCGTATAAAAAATTTCAATATACTAAGATTTTAATATGGTATCGACACAATACCATCTATACTGAAATTATAAAAAAAATTATATTTGCCTAATTATTTACTAATTAGAGAATAAATAATCCTGATGAAGGAAGAAATAATAACAAAACAATGCTGTGGATGGGGGCTAAGGGAAGACTCATTAATAGAAGGAGAATGAAGGGAAAGAGATGGAAGTAAAATATTTATATTTAACTTGTTTGGGAGGCCAGGAAAATTTATTAACTTAACATGGGTTACTTTTTTCAGAGGAAAGGGAGAAAAATGAAGATTAAGTATATAAAGTTACAATGATACTTTATTTTTTAAAATAAATCTAGATATAAAAAAAATAGGCATAGCCCATTAAATGAGATATGTGGTGATGGCCGATGTCAATATTATGGAGTGTGAGTGGTTGGACGTTGGGAGATGATTGCGTGTGTTGTGTGAGGGATGACAATACAAAGACGAGATACTTAAACAAATGAGATAATTTAGAAATTAATATTTTAAAATAGGGATAAAATTAAAATAAAATATTTTTGAGTTCCTCTTCTCCTTCCTTCCATCCTAAATCAGGGTATTAGAATTTGTGTCGATTCATGAGATGCAAGGATAAAACTTACCCTTCCCTCCCCTTCTTCTCCTTAACTCACTTCATCCCAAACAACCCCTCATTTAGCCTCTCCTCCCGTTCCAGTAGCTCCTCCCAAACATAGCCTAAAGAGAAATATAGATAGAAACAATAAAAAAAATCATAATTGCTCAATTGCCAAGTACTTTTTAATATTTCAATACATACTAAAATATAAAAAAATATTAAATCTCATATCAATACTAACGCTGAAAAGTTTGATACAATATAACACTGTACTAAATTTTTTGATATACCCTTAATATTAATATGTTTGATATATGTTGGCATAGATGTACAGTATATAAAAAAAGGATCCAAAGGAGACAAACAAGAAAAGGAAAAAAGGGGTGGGGGAGACGAGAAAATAATTTTATTATCTTGGGTTAAGAGGAAGATGGAAAGTGGGTGGGGAGAAGAGAAATTATGAGATGGCATTCCTCTTTCTCATCTATCTGACATCATTCATGTATATTCTTACATCATACTTTCATTTTGCTTCTTTGGTTTATTCCATTGAAAGAGCGACCTCAAACTTCCTTAGCACACTCTAGCTCAAATACTATGATTCTAGGAGCAATTGTTCTTGTTCGGTCTGTGTTGCTAGTTGCCCGTTACTACGACTGTGACCTTAGTGATGTAGTTTTCACCACTACCCTTTCTTCCTAATCACACTTTTTTGTTTGAGTTCAACAAAGGAGGCTCCCTTGCCCTTCTATGGTGACACAATCACCAATATGCTATCTACTTTGACCAAGTAATTCTTTTAACAAGAGGTATGGCAACAAAGTTGCACAGAGGGAGTGGGTCAAATGTTGAATGTGGAACGAAATGCCAAGACAAGGAAGCAATTGGGATGAATGTTGGATGCATCATACTGGACGTGGGACACAAAGTTAATGAATAAAGTGAAGGAAAAGCTAGAAAGTCTTTTCACAATGGGTCTTTATCACAATTTCTTCTTCTTTGATCCTTTGTTTCTGCCTGAATTTGGACAAAACCAAAGCGCTCCAAAATGACTTCCTGAAAAGGCACCATTCTGTTCTTACCTCATTTGAGATAAATACTAGAATGGATGGCCAGTGCTTCTTCTTTATGGAATGAGATTGTAATAGTGGTGTGAAGATATCTTAAGTTCTATTTACATAGGTGGAGAGGAGAAAATGGTAGAAGAGAGCACTGAGATTGAGGAGCTTTCTGTTGTGTATCTGCACAATTTATGTGGGGAGGATGAGAAACCTTTCTGTATCAATTTTAGCTCAAAAATTGTGTCAGCCCAAAATTATAATATTATTTTTGTCAAAGAAAATGAAAAGTTTAGAGAGCATTTGGTTTTTATTTTTATTATTTTAAAAACATGCATTTTCTCCTTTTTAGACCTTTAGACTTTCTCTTTTTTTTCATAAAATGATATTTCCTTTTATAGAAAATAAATATGAAAATTGTCAACCAATGTTTTCATTTTCTCATAAAATAGAAAATAAAAAATTAAAAATTAAAAATTTACAAACCAAATATTACCTTAATTTTCTAGTTAGGATTGAGTATTCTATTCAAATGGAACCAAATTGAATTGAATTAACAGAAATTAAATAAATTAAAAAAATTTAAACTAATCAAATTGACTAAATTTTTAAATAAAAAATGAATAAATCGAACCCATAAAATATCAGTTAATTTAGTCAAAAAAACCAAATTAACATGTGAAACCAATAATAATGGAATCATGCCAGATTTAACTGCAATTGAAATTGAATTTTTTTAACATGTGAGATTTATCGGTTTAATTTTTTTTTTTGGATTTATTCGGTTTAACCGAATAAGAATTTTTAAAATTAAAATTAATCGAATTGAATTTTCAAATTCCATCGATTCAATTGATTATTTAATTTAATCAAATTTTTTTACTTTGACGGTTGATATAAGTATTAGACTGACATGATTCATTTGTCCATGGGCATAGGTAGTGTAAGTACTCTGAGGTAGTTTTGATATGGTCAACCAAGTTAAGTTTGGTCATGTGTGTATTTGATCCTTGTGTCTAAGTGTGCAGGAGCTTAGGAACACAAAAAGTCGAGCGGAAGACACAGCCAGCGAGAAGGATGACACGGGAAGGAAGTCGACGGGCTCAGTGCATCTGAAGGACGAGGTGCTACGGAAGAGTACACCGACGGACGAGAGAGGACGTCGTGCAGCGGTTCAAGGGACGAGAAGCTGAGGAAGAAGTCTGCTAGAGGAGAATGTCAAAGTTGGATTCGGGCAAACTCAACTCCGGTTAGTCGGAGCATCATCCACATGTAGAGATCAACTGTTGAGCTGATCTGCCTTGTGGAATGTACCTTCCATGGACTGGAAGGTGTTGGATCGAGATGCACATGAGAGGGAGGAGGGTGAATCAGGTGGTTTTCAATAAACTTGCTTTTCAGTTTTGAAGTCCAAGTGCACATCAGAAAACTAAGTAAGAAAGCAAAATGGACAAGCAAGCAAAAGAGCACGTGTTTGGTTTTTTACTTGGTTAGGAACATTTGGCAACTCCTACTCCAAGACCCAAGTCCTGTGGACCTATCTACAGGTAATCCACTAAAAATCTCTTCCGAAACCACAGGAAGAGGGAATCAAATACAAAAATAGTCGGAGAAGTGTAACAAGCTACACTTCTCGTTTGCAGAAATTAATTATAGTAATTAACTTTGTTACCAAACATTGTTTATAGTCGGTCAGCTCAAGCTCGATGTTTGGAAGGCTTCTCAACGGTAGCCGGGCGTAGTAGAGTCACAACAGAGTAGCAGCAGCAAGCTGGAGCAGTCGAAAAGCCGATTGAACTCGTAGAAGCTTGTATGAAAGTTGTGTATTGAATGCTTCTCGAGATATCCATTTAAAGGGTGTGGAAGACGCTTTCCATATCCTTAAAGGCATCTTCCATAGGTTTGAAGTCGCCTTCCATAGGCTAAATCCTATCCCCACGTTCGCTGCTCCTTATCTGCGACGAAGTCTAAATTTTATCTCTTGGAGTCGCCTTCCATAGCACATAATGCACCTTCTGTGAACAATACGAAAGCGTCTTCCAATGCTTGAAGGCGCCTTGGGTATTGTTCACCCGAGACCTTTTTGCTTCTTTTGCTCTTCAAGTTAGGTTAGTCCAACACAACAATAATCTAATATGCAAATATACTCAATCTAGGTTTCCGAAATGAGTTTAAATTAGACCAACGCCTACTGCCCCTTCAATTAGGACGCGCCCTCACTTAGTCACTCTCCTCCAGTGACTTACCTTTACTTACCGTGTGTCAAGCTACATTCTTGACGTCAATATGACCAACCAGGTTTTCCTGTCAAAATCGCACATTCGATCTTTGTCACTCAGGAATCGTACATCTCGATTATCTCTTGTCGGAATTGTTGGGGTTGCAAGATTGCAAACATAGTCCATCATTGAAAACACATAGGAAAAATCATGGGTTTATAAGGGAAAGATATCTTCATTGGCATGCGGCCTTTTGGGTAGAGCCCAAGAACAAAACCATGAGGGCTTAGGCCCAAAGTGGACAATATCATATCATTGTGGAGATATCTAAATTCTTTTCGATCCAACAGATCTTGACATCTACAAGCCTACTCTTGCAAGCCAAACGTGCCCTTAACATGATGCGAGCTACATAAAAGGAATAAAAATTAGTTAGATTCAAGGATGAAGAGAAGAAAGAGCATACCTAGGCTAGACGGAAGCCACGTGCGGATCAGGTTCAAGTCGAATACGTAAAGGATGACCTCCAATAGTAATGGTGAATATGGCCAAACTAAAAGCTACCTGGAGAAAGTCTGATCGGCTTCTGCACTTCCTGAGCGATGGGGGATTCATCACTTCCATCTGCCAGCCGATCGGGAAGTCAGGCCGCTCGAGAAAATGAAGAAAGAAGTCATGTTCCCTCCAATGCTTATTGGAGGATAGTATTTTATCAAAAAAAATGAGCCCACTCAGGCTTAAAATAAGAAGGTCCCCGGCTCAGACAATTTAGGATAATAAAAATAATTAAAAGCCCAAGGAGTCAAGGGAATGTCATGCAAGCGGAGCAAAACTATGACCCCACACAGTAGTCTAAAGGAGTTCAACACTAACTGATTAAGGGAAATATAGAAGTATTTACAAACATCAGGAAAAAGGGATGAACGGGGAATCGAAGGTCAGCGATGAACTGATCCTTAAAAAATATAAAAAATCCACTAGTGGTTCATGTAGCCGGTCGTAGGCAGATGGAATGGCAACTTGGTAATTGGAGGGAAAATGGTAGGCAGATTTCATCTTTTCAATGTCGGCCCCGTCAAACCTAGACTCAGTGGAAGTATAAAGGATTCAAAAAGGAGCAACGAACTGATTCGAATAAGGATAGAACAAAGAAGCTTATAGAAAATGACCGTTGGATAAGAAGAAGAGATGAAGCATCGCAGAGAAGGCTCGAAGACGAAAGAACAAGGAATGAAGGTGATGGCAACGCGAAGTAAGGTTTATAAACCTCGCGGTCGATCACCCTGAGCTGTCTGATCCGTGATTCGAAAAACTAGGAGATGATCCAGCTATAGAATTTAAAAAGGTTCCTGTCACATCACCAGCAGATATCTGCCTAT
>JBBMJZ010413100.1:14351209-14363851 GCA_037833815.1 Zingiber zerumbet
GACGCTATTATACTTAGTTTATTTGGCACCAATACAAGTAAGTATAATAACCAAAACAAATGCCTTTATTTATATAAAAATATGGTATAACAAGTCCATAATACAATCATCAAATGATTGGCTCTAGGGCTCTAACTAACAAAAGGATCAAGCAAGCCTAAACAAAGGAACCTCAAAGCAACTTGGGACGAGACATCATCATTTGAATCTGAGACAGAGCAATACACTAGACTAGTATTAATGATGATCAAAAGGAGAGCATCAATGAAGGGGGAGCTACTTCAAAGGAATGTAGTGATGAAGGGGGAGAGCCAAAATTCGAGACCGACATGATAAGTGAGGTATGCCTTCTTATCCTAACTAACTTTATGAAAGTATAAAATTAATGTATGAATCTTATGCAAACTCAAGTCTAAGAATAATAAATTGAAAAGGGATAATATGAAATTTAAAACTATTTTAGCCCAAGCATGTCCATTAGAAGATTTTGATAGAGTTAAAAATGAAAATACTAAATTAAAAGAACAAATAGAATTCCTAAAAAATTAGTCATGCTCAAATTCATTTATTCCAAATTTTTAGAGTATTTAATTGATATATTAGAAACCATAGGGGGTAAATTATAAAATTATCTAGAAGTAATATTCCTAGAAAATACTTGATAAATCTAGTAGATAGAAACTTATTTTAGTTCCCAAATTATACTTAGTTTGACTAAATTTAATTTTAATGCATGCATTAAATTGAGTTTATTTTAATTTTTACATTAATTATAAAATTAATTATTTCGCATGCTTCCTTTTTCATGTTTTGTGTTAAAAATTTTTTATGGAAAATGAAATTATTATCCACTAAAAAAACTTTTCAAAATTTTTTGACCAATAAATAATTTTTATAATTATTTTAACTAAAAAAATCATATTTTAAAAATAAAAAAGTTTTACAGACTTAGTTTTAAAATTTTTTATTATTCTATGATAAAACATTATGTTCTCTATTACAAGAAAATATTTTATTATTTTTTAACCATTATCTAATTTATTCTAAAATATTTACAAAAATAATTTTTTAAAATTTAAAATTATAGAGACATTATTTTTAAAAATTTTAATTTTTATGTGAATAAAAATTAAATTTTATATATTAATAAAAATTATCATGATCTATAAAAATTAGATTCTATTTTTAAAGTATTTAACTTTAAAAATTATTATTTCTGATTAAAATATTCATATTGGTCAAAATAAATATTTATTTGTTGTGAAAAATTTTATTCTAATATTTCTATTTCTATTTTACCATATTAAAATTTTTTAGTATTTTTAGAAACTTGAAAATAAGTTTTAAATTATTTTCAGTTAAATCTGGTCTTTAAATCCCCCAAATTCAAATATTTAAAAATTCTCTAAAAAATAGTCAAACTTGTTCACTAGTTCATTCAACCTTAAATTTTTTTTCAGTTTTTTTTCACTACTTACCCCTAGTTTTTTTAATGTGATCAAAGGGGGAGAGAGAATAAGTTAGGGGGAGATAATTGTGTAATTTTTGACAAAATTTTTATTGTACTTATTGTAAATTTATTACTTGTAATTAATTTAATAAATTACAAATTGATGTTCTTAAATAGTTTTATTATTTGTTATCCTAACTTAACTTGGGTTGATGTACATCAAAATGAGGAAGATTGTAAGTATCCCGTGTTAGTTTTGATATGGTCAACCAAGTCAAGTTAGGTCATATAATTTTGATGACTTGTGTCTGAGTGTGCAGGAGCTTAGGAACACAGGAAGTTGAGTAAAAGATGCAGTAAGTAAGAAGAATGATACGGGAAGGGAGCCGACGGACTTGGTGCATCTGAGGAATGAGAAGCTACAGAAAAGTATATCAGTGGATGAGAATGACGCATGCGACGTCTTTTGAGGGACAAGAAACTAGGGAGAAAGCTTGCTAGAGGAGAAGGTCGGAGTTGGATTTGGGTGAGCTCAACTCTGGTCAGTCGAAGCATCACTTAAAGAATAGCGAAGATGAGTTAACCAATTTTGAAGGTTAACTATTCAAGCTGACTGGTGGAAGGAACACTCAAGGAGATAGAAGTCACCCTCGAGCCTATTCATGGAAGGCACCCTTAAGCAGATAGAAGGTGCCCTCGAGCCTTCATGGGAGGCGTCCTCAAGCTAGTTGAACGTGCCTCCAATAGTCGTTAAGAGAGAATAAATTCTTATCGCTAGAGGATAAGTTCTATCCTCTTGGAGGGGCCTTGGACCTCCTTGGAAGCGCCTCTGAGGGCAAACATCAACGGATACTTCATTCCAGGAGGCTATAAAAATCCCCCTGGTGATAGGAATGATGAAAACAACTTGTACTTCATTTTCTTACTCTTTCTCTAAGCTTTCAAGATTGTAGGAGGCTTCTCCGCCTTCAACAAAGGAGTTTTTAGTAAGAATTTCATTTACCTTAGATTAACAACCACCTATGTTGTAACTAAGTAACCTCTGATGTCTCTTACTCTTTTATGTTGTTATTAATTATTTTTGTAATCTAATATTTGTGCCCATGCTAAGTTCCAAGCAAGAAAATTTTCTAACTCTAATTGTAGGGCTATTCATCCCCTCCCCCTCTAGTCGCTACACGAACCTATAGAAAAGTCCAAGGGATATAGATTTTATTATCCATCTCATAGTACTAGAATTGTGGAATCAAGAAATGCAAAATTTTTTAAGAATGACTTGACTAGTGTGAGAGATCACATTAATGACCAACCACCTTGTTCAAGTTAAGAATGGACTGTCATTCACACCCCTCAAGCATAAATGGGTGTTAAACAACCAATTGAAGAGATTCCATAAAATATTGATGAAAATCTAGTCGATCAAATTGTTAATGAGGAACAATAAGGAATTGTTCAATCGATTGAACGACAAGTTTCTCATGAGAATAACTTAAGAAGATCTACTAGAATAAGGAAATCAGCAATACCTAGTGATTATGTTGTGTATCAATAAGAATTGGATTTTAATGTTGGAGCCGAAAATGACCTTGAAAGATTTTCACAAGCTATGAGTTGTAGTGAATCAAAGTTTTGGTAAGATGCTATGAAAGAAAAATTGAATTCTATGGTATCTAATGGAGTCTAGGATCTTGTCGAGTTGCAAGATATGCAAAAACCATAGGATGTAAATGGGTTTTGAAAACAAAGAAGGACTCATTGGACAACATTGAGAGATATAAACCAAGACTCATGGATAAAGGATTCACTCAAAGGGAAGGAACTGACTACAAAGAAGATATTTTCTCCTGTCTCTAAGAAAGATTTCTTTCACATTATTATGGCATTGGTTGCACATTTTGATTTAGAATTGCAACAAATGGATGTGAAAATTGTGTTTCTTATTAAAGATCTAGAGGAAGAGGTTTATATAAAACAACCAGAAGGCTTTTTTTTCTTTAGTAATAGTGAGCACTTGGTGTGCAAGCTTAAGAAATCCATATATGGATTGAAAAAAGTTTCCCTTCAATGGTATTTGAAATTTCATGATGTCATCTCTTCATTTGGTTTTTTGGAATGTCATGGAACAATGTATATATCAGAAGGTCAGGGAGAGCAAGATTTGTTTCCTTATTCTCTATATGGATGATATTTTACTTGCAACTAATGATAAGAATTTACTATATGAGGTAAAACAATTTCTCTCTAAGAACTTTGAAATGAAAGATATGGGTAATGTTTCTTATGTCATTAGTATTAAGATATATAGAGATAGATTTCATGGAATCTTAGGTCTATCTCAAGAAACCTATCTCAACAAAGTTTTAGAGAGATTTCAGATGAAAAATTGTTCACCAAATATAGATCCCATTTGTGAGAGATGACAAATTTAATATGGATCAATGCCCAAAAAATGACTTTGAAAGAGAACAAATGAAAAATATTCCTTATACTTCTGCTTTCGGAAGCTTAATGTATGCTCAGGTTTGCACTAGACCTGACATTGCATTAACTGTTGGTATATTGGAAAGATATCAAAGTAATCCAGGTATAGACCACTGGAAAGTTGCATAGAAAGTTATGAGATACCTTCAAGGGACTAAAGAGTACATGCTTGTATTTAGACGAGCTGAGAATTTAGAAGTAATTGGCTACTCTGATTCAGACTACAGCAGCTACATTGATTCATGAAAATCAACTTCTGGATATATTTTATACTAGCCAATGGAGTTGTGTCTTGGAGAAGTATAAAGCACACGTTGACTGTCACTTCTACTATGGAGGTTGAGTTCGTATTTTATTTTGAGATGACTTCACAGGGTGTTTGGATGAAGAGTTTCATTTCGGAGCTTAGAATTGTGGATTCTATTTCTAAGCCATTGAGTATATATTATGACAATTCACCTACTGTCTTTATAACTAAGATTAAAAGTGAGAGTCGAACTAAGCATATCGACATTAAGTATCCAGCTATAAAAGAATATGTTAGAGATAAAACAGTGGTTATTGAGCACATTGGCACTGAATTGATGATTGTTGATCCTTTGACTAAAGGCATGCTACTATTGAAATTTAGGGATAAAGTAGAGAGGATGAGACTTGGTTCCCTTATGTAATTTTTATTGTTAGAATAATTTGGTTATCAATGAAACTCAATTATGATATTTTCTCATATTTGTATACACATTAATTAATTTGAGAAATATCACTAAAGTTGGACCTTGAATAAACATAAGGTTTATTCATTAAGATATATTGGTTGAGAAACAGGATACAATCTAATACATAGAAGATAATACTCACATTTAGAGGACCTATCATGTATCGTGTACACACATTTAGTGAATGATGAAATACATATGTGCTAAGTGGGAGAATATTGGAAATATTTTATTTTAATTACTAATCTTTCCTTATTAAGTGACACGTATTTGTTAAGATTTTATTTATGCACAATCCCTTTCTTAATAAAGAGGTCATATATTGTAAGATTTAAATGTACATAATTAATTGAAATATTACCTTAATATGAATATCATATCTTTCATTATGTATGATCATTTTATCATATCTTTTAATATGGTATAATTATTTCATATTTGCCATAATATTAAGGATTGACTCAATGATGATAATGAGTCCCTATAAATAGTGGTCTTTAGGGTCCCTAAACATACACACCTTTCAAGAATAGCAACACCCTCTATAGAAGAGGTTTGGAGTGTTTAGGAGGTTCTAAAGCACTAAGCATTAAAAAGGGTGTCAAGCGTTCTTTAAATATCAATAGCTAGAGGTAACAATTGATTTATTTTTCCACATTCAGTTATCATATTTATTTAGAAATAAACATGATCTATTATTTCTAACAATCAATTCAAGCAATTCTAAAATTGTTCAAGTCATTCTCAAGTTTCGCTTCTCCACACTCAAAGCAACTCCAAATCCATTTTAAATCCATTGAAACTTTGAAATTCTTGTTACTTGGATTTTGGTAATCCTAAAAGTGTTCTAAAGTATTTCAAATTCATTTTCTAGAATCTCCTTGACTTATAAGAAGTTTCTCTACCTCCAAAAGATTTTCAGAAAGAAAAAAATTAATGGCATTTCTAGGAGCAATCCACTTGATGGATTACAGGTCTTGAAGTAAAACCTTAGGGGGTGTGAACAAGTAAATATTTTGTGTTTTTCATTATTTGTGCATTCTGATTTCTTAATTTGAAAGTTTTAAAAATAAGTGACCACCCATCATTCTATTCGATCCTAAACTATAAAAATGAACATCTAGAAATATAATTGATGCAAATTATATATATATATATATATATATAAAAGAGATTGTTCTTAAATATTAAAGAATAATAAACATCTAGAGCCTTAGTCAGTAGGTGCTTCAGCAACAAATATTAAACTATAGAAAAAATCAAATAGATATTATTTGTTGAGGGCATTAAAATGTGAGGGGTGATCTTAAGGAGCATGAGAATGGATTCGACTTTGATTTGTATTTCCTTAAATTGCTAGGGTTTCTTATGGAGGAATAAGAGGATTGACCGTTGCTTTGCATCGAATGGATGAAAAACCCTTACTTCTTATCGTTATCAAGAAAGAAGACCATTGCTTTGCATAGAAAGGATGAGGGACTTCTACTTCCTGTACTATTGAGGATGAAGAGGAAAGAAGAGCAAGGTAGGGAGAGGACTGACAAGGGAGTAAAACGATGTCCTTTAAGAGTTGAATTAGGGTATAGATCATTGATAAGGGGAGAAAAGGGCATGGGATCACCAACGAGGGAGGAAAATGGCATGAGATTACCGATAAGAAGGGGAAGAGCACAACATCACTGATAACTTCAAGGGAGGGGAAGAGTATATTTTTTTAAGAGATCAATATAGAAGAGGAATAGTTGGCTAAGTTTAGAAAAATAAATTATCAATTTGAAAGAGGAAAAGTCCATTGTTTTTTAAAAATAAAATATATATTTAAAAATTAATGAATTAAAAAATATAATATAAAGTACTTATTTTATTCTGCATTTAATTTCTAGAGATATACTAAATAATTACTAGAATTTCTTTGAATGGTAAGTGTCACGACCCAAAACCATGGTGAGGGAGTGCGACCAGCGTTGTTTCACAATTAAATATTGTAAAACAACAAGCCTCGAAGTGTACAAAATGGTTAAATCAGTCTATTTCATAATTAACCAATGTCTTTTACAACTCAAAATTAGAAACAAAATGCGGAAGCAATTATATTACAACTGGAATAATCATAAGGATAGTAGAAGTCTAAATTGTTTGATCTTCAATTCATCAATTTCACCAATCCCAAAATGTGATCTCTTCCTCCTCTTTCATAACTTGTTCCTCGTCTTTATCTGAGGATGGAAGTAAGGGGGGTGAGTGCTTGTGAAAACACTCAGTAAGTGGAATCGATCGAACATAGCACGACAGAATACAAAATATAGCAAAACATTCGGAATTCATGATGAAAACAGATTTCTTAATCAAAAACATAGCAAAACATTTAGAATTCATGACGAAAACATATTTCTTAATCAAAAACATAGCAAATCATTCGAAATTCATGATGAAAATATATTTCTTAATAAAAAATATATACTTTTAGCAAGACATTCAGAATTTATAACAAAAACATAACTTAATCAAAAATATATACTTTTAGCAAGACATTCAGAATTCATGATATAAATATAACTTAATCGAAAACATATACTTTTAGAAAAATATTCAGAATTCATAATAGAAACATAACTTAATCGAAAACTTATACTTTTAGCAAAACATTCAGAATTCATAATAGAAACATAACTTAATCGAAAACTTATACTTTTAGCAAAATATTCAGAATTCATGACAGAAAAATAACTTAATAAAAAATATAGCACTGTTAATCATCTTGTTTTCTATGGCATTACTGATCAGTCCCCTATATGTAATTCCTCTAAGGGGTGAGGTCATATATCGGTTATTATTATCCATCGCATCAGGGTCATAACTTGTCATATCTTATCATGTTTTTAGAAATTCCCTTTTACTGATCAGTCTCCTATATGTCACTCCTCTAAGGGGTGAGGTCATATATTGGTTATTATTACCTATCGCATCAGGGCCATATATCGGTTATTATTACCCACCGCATCAGGGCGATATATCGATTATTATTACCCACCGCATCAGGGCTATATATCGGTTATTATTACCCACCGCATCAGGGTCATAACTTTTAATATCTTATCATAGTTTTGGAAATTTCCTTTATCATATCTAACTTGAGTCATAACAGTGCATCTTGTAATAAAAAGAAATGAATTTACAATATAAAATGATAAAATATAAACATACTCTACAACTATACTCGAAATGAAAAGCCCACTTATAGTCAACAATTTCTTTGCCTTTGGACAGAAACTTTATGAGACTTGAACTTGATACGATTCGTTAGGTGCTAGCCTCTTGGATCGACAAAATCTTAAAAGCACTACCGATCTCTTCCGGTAGAAGAAAGTGAAGAAGAATCTGATGAGGGAGGCTCGGAGACAAGGAATTCACCTTTGAATCTTTCCGAGGATGGCTACTTATAGCCTCCAAGGAATACAAAGGGTTAAGGTCTCAATTAATTCATCATTTATGATCCTCATTAATTAAAAAGATAAAGAGTTATAGGCTCCATAAATTCTTCATTTATGACCTTCATTACGATGACTCTTCAACTTCTCCATTAATTAACATTATGATGACTTTTCAAATTCTCCCTTAATCATCCTAATCATGGCTATTCGAATTCTCTCTTTTATTTGTATCAAATAAATCCATATTTGATCCTGATCCCAACTAGCTTCCGATGCCATTGTTTATGTCTACGTGCTATACGTGCAACCCTCTAGGTTTTATACAAGAAGGCAGTGTAAATTCATACATAAACTAAGGTAACCGTCTAGCAACAGTTTTTAGTCACCCAACGTGCTAAAATTAATATTAGTCATAAACTGTAAACCACCATGAAATCACACACAGATAAGAGCCCCACATGTGACTCATTAAATTTTCATAATGAAGAGCATAGAAGAAATATATGAGTAACTAGACCCAACATCCGAAATCTCTAAGATCCAAATCTACACATGACACAAAGTAATCATAAACTTGGGTTCACTTTTATGGTATCAAGATTTCTAGGAGCTAAACCTAACTTAACCTTCAAAAGTATGACCACTAGTGTCCATCACCATGACCAAAAAAAAAAAATCGGATCTTCACATCCCACCCTCCTTATTGGAAGTTTCGTCCTCAAAACTTGAGTTTGCTCGAACTCTAAATCTATTATCCTTGTTATATCAGCCAATTTTTTTAAAAAAAATCTCGTATTGTCCTAAATCATACTCAAGTGATTCTTGTTATAGATCTTAGTCTACAACTATGTTGCTAGATTAATACACTAGCATAGTCTATTCTAAAAAAGAAAATCAAGAGCATGGAGAATTACGTATTTCCTGAAATCACAACTCAGTTCCCCAAAGCCTCAAATCATATTAAATTTTAAGAGTCCTCCCCCAAAAGCCCATAAGAAAAAGATATTAACCTAATAAGATCATAATTTAACCTCAAATAGATAGTAACTTGAGCATGTTAGCTCAATAAAAACACTTGAGCACCGCCCCTTTTTCTTTGTCTAAGAATTCAACACTAATATAAACCTCCCAAATTAAACTATAGCCCAATAATAACAATCGTACTTAAATCCCAAAAATCATGATTTAAATTTCCAATCGACCATATAGCTTAAACACTAGTTCCCAAAAGATTTTTTTCCTTCAACTTTCCCATCAATACCATGAACATAAACACTAGTTCCCAAAATATATATTTATATATATACTAAATCCTATTTTCCCCATCCAGACCATGAACCTGGTTTTGCTCTGATACCACTTCTGTCACGGCCCAAAACCATGGTGGGTGCGACCAGCGTTGTTTCATAATTAAATATTGTAAAACAACAAGCCTCAAAGTGCAGAAAATGGTCAAATCAGTCTATTTCATAATTAACCAATGTCTTTTACAACTCAAAATCAGAAACAAAATGTGGAAGCAATTATATTACAACTAGAATAATCATAAGGATAGCAGAAGTCTAAATTGTTTGATTTTCAATTCATCCATTTCACCAATCCCAAAATGTGATCTCTTCCTCCTCTTTCATAACTTGTTCCTCGTCTTTATCTGAGGATGGAAGTAAGGGGGGTGAGTGCTTGTGAAAACACTCAGTAAGTGGAATCGATCGAACATAGCACGACAGAATACAAAATATAGCAAAACATTCGGAATTCATGATGAAAACAGATTTCTTAATCAAAAACATAGCAAAACATTTAGAATTCATGACGAAAACATATTTCTTAATCAAAAACATAGCAAATCATTCGAAATTCATGATGAAAATATATTTCTTAATAAAAAATATATACTTTTAGCAAGACATTCAGAATTTATAACAAAAACATAACTTAATCAAAAATATATACTTTTAGCAAGACATTCAGAATTCATGATATAAATATAACTTAATCGAAAACATATACTTTTAGAAAAATATTCAGAATTCATAATAGAAACATAACTTAATCGAAAACTTATACTTTTAGCAAAACATTCAGAATTCATAATAGAAACATAACTTAATCGAAAACTTATACTTTTAGCAAAATATTCAGAATTCATGACAGAAAAATAACTTAATAAAAAATATAGCACTGTTAATCATCTTGTTTTCTATGGCATTACTGATCAGTCCCCTATATGTAATTCCTCTAAGGGGTGAGGTCATATATCGGTTATTATTATCCATCGCATCAGGGTCATAACTTGTCATATCTTATCATGTTTTTAGAAATTCCCTTTTACTGATCAGTCTCCTATATGTCACTCCTCTAAGGGGTGAGGTCATATATTGGTTATTATTACCTATCGCATCAGGGCCATATATCGGTTATTATTACCCACCGCATCAGGGCGATATATCGATTATTATTACCCACCGCATCAGGGCTATATATCGGTTATTATTACCCACCGCATCAGGGTCATAACTTTTAATATCTTATCATAGTTTTGGAAATTTCCTTTATCATATCTAACTTGAGTCATAACAGTGCATCTTGTAATAAAAAGAAATGAATTTACAATATAAAATGATAAAATATAAACATACTCTACAACTATACTCGAAATGAAAAGCCCACTTATAGTCAACAATTTCTTTGCCTTTGGACAGAAACTTTATGAGACTTGAACTTGATACGATTCGTTAGGTGCTAGCCTCTTGGATCGACAAAATCTTAAAAGCACTACCGATCTCTTCCGGTAGAAGAAAGTGAAGAAGAATCTGATGAGGGAGGCTCGGAGACAAGGAATTCACCTTTGAATCTTTCCGAGGATGGCTACTTATAGCCTCCAAGGAATACAAAGGGTTAAGGTCTCAATTAATTCATCATTTATGATCCTCATTAATTAAAAAGATAAAGAGTTATAGGCTCCATAAATTCTTCATTTATGACCTTCATTACGATGACTCTTCAACTTCTCCATTAATTAACATTATGATGACTTTTCAAATTCTCCCTTAATCATCCTAATCATGGCTATTCGAATTCTCTCTTTTATTTGTATCAAATAAATCCATATTTGATCCTGATCCCAACTAGCTTCCGATGCCATTGTTTATGTCTACGTGCTATACGTGCAACCCTCTAGGTTTTATACAAGAAGGCAGTGTAAATTCATACATAAACTAAGGTAACCGTCTAGCAACAGTTTTTAGTCACCCAACGTGCTAAAATTAATATTAGTCATAAACTGTAAACCACCATGAAATCACACACAGATAAGAGCCCCACATGTGACTCATTAAATTTTCATAATGAAGAGCATAGAAGAAATATATGAGTAACTAGACCCAACATCCGAAATCTCTAAGATCCAAATCTACACATGACACAAAGTAATCATAAACTTGGGTTCACTTTTATGGTATCAAGATTTCTAGGAGCTAAACCTAACTTAACCTTCAAAAGTATGACCACTAGTGTCCATCACCATGACTAAAAAAAATCGAATCTTCACAGTAAGAGGTTTATCTAGTTTCAAAAGGCTTTTGAAAAAAAAAATTAATGGTATTTTGGGGAGCGATCCACTTGACGAATCATATGTCTTACAGTAACACCCTGAGAGTGAGAATCAAGTAAATATTTTATGTCTTGTGTTTTTAATTATTTCTGTTGTGTTATGATGAACATCTAGAAAAATAATTGATGCAAATTAAAATAAAATTATGTAAGATATTGCTTCAAACATTAATGAATAATGGACGACTACAACCTTATTCAACAAGCACCTCAATTACAAATATCAACAATAAAGAATAATAATCTACAACAAATTGTTGATTCTAATTGAATGAAATACAAAAATATGAAATATGTAAAACTCACAGTGATCTCTCATAGTAGGTCTTGATCTTCGCTTATCATCGGAAGAATGATCATGAACGATTTAGAAAGCTCTTCAAGATTCCACGAACCAAATCTCAAGCCTTCACTTATGTTCTTCCTTCACTCTCATGGTGAACTCCTTAGATTTTGGACGATTCTTCCCCTTCCTTCATTGATGAAGGAAGGTGAATGGATTGGAAGAGGAAGGGGAAGGGGCACTTTCTCATCTCCCTAACTCTAATATCTCCCACTCGTCCAAGTTAAGCCATAAAGGTTAACTAGTCACAAAGACCATGTGATGCGCATAGATTATGTATACTATTTCACACTATTTTGACGCACATCTACGTGTATTTTGTGTTAATAATCTATGTGTTTTGCACCCTTTTCTACCATATTTCTGTTGGGACTTTCGGGCCGCAAAAACTGCTTTTTGCATTGCAGAAACCCCGAAGTCCCATGCCACCGGATCCTTGAAAAGTTAAAAAAAAAAAAAATTTCGTGTACAAGTTTCTCTAATCCTTGATCTACACTAGATCAACAAGGGAAAAAGGATTTATACCTTTGATGCGAAGCCCTTCGCTTATCCCGCTCGTCCAAGGTTCGCCGGATCTCAAGGGTGTCAAGTGAACACCCCTCTATGTGT
>JBBMJZ010413100.1:14363887-14375509 GCA_037833815.1 Zingiber zerumbet
AGCTTTTTCAAAGACGTTGGACTAGCAGATCTCAAGGCCTGAGACTGCACACCATGAATCTGCCATGTCGAACCAGGTCCAAGTCCTTTGCATGCTCAGGCCCCTCCGGACAGTACATGTATATATACGTGCGTTCAAAAATGCACATCATATCAGGCGCCTCTTTAAAGAGCTGTCTAAAGACCGACTGAACTTATATTGGTATGACGGATAGAACTGAAGAGTATTTTTAGACACTGATGAAGCATGTGACATGACAAAGATGCAAATTATTATGATAAAAAGAGAAACAAACCAATCTGCAATAAGAGATCCAAGAAACATGGTTAGGACCAGCCATTTTTCATGCTTCGCAGTAGATATATGGACCAGGCCGGCTCCAAGGCACAGGCGACTTATGCCTGGGGCCATATTTTATTGGGCCCCCAAATGTCCTAATATTTTTTAATATTATTTATATTAAATATTTTCTTACTTAATTTTTAATTACATATATATATTTTTTTAACTAGCAAACATTACTTCTTTCACATTGATATTTTCTTTAAAAATATCCAACCTACTCTTACTTTTTCGTATGGATTTCTCAAAAAATGCACTCTTACCCTTTCTCGTATCTTTCTTTCAATGATCCTAAACTCTTTCCCTCTCATCAATCTCATTCCATTCCCACCCTACTGGTGATTTGATCTCTTAAAGGATATCTTTCTCCTCCCTTATCGATGATTTAATCATGGTGATAAAAGATGAATACGCTCGCCCCTAATGCCCCTACCAATCTATCCCAGAGCCAACACAAAGGAAGTAAATCATGAGCAGCTACTACCGGTCTACTAACCTTTGAAATAATGACTAGTATATAAGGGAGACATTTTATCTCGACTTTGCCGAGATTTGAACTTTAGACCTCATGGTGGCAACACCTCATACGCTAGCCAATAGACCGTCTCAAGGAGACTCACAATATCTAATCATGTGGCAAAAGGTGATTCGCTTGCCCCTAGTGCCCCCGTTAATCCGTTCCTAGGCCAATACGAAGGAGGTAAATCACAGATGACTATTAACTATTAGTGTAAATGGCCAAGACATAGAGGAGATCATGCTCGGTCCTCACAATATATAATCATGAACACCCAGTTCCAGGTTTCATAGCCAATAGTTGAACATTATGCAATAATTAAACACTGCACGTGGTTTCACGGGCAGTAGTTCGTGAAGTTCCGGGACAATTTTCGAAGGGTATATTTTGTCAGAGAAATTTTTTTTACTTATCCCTTCATTTATCTTATTTCATATAATCTAACCACTGACGGGAAAGAATACCAAATTTTACAATAATTAAACGGGTTATTGTCAAAAATTACTTTTCCACTTCATCATGTTACTGGAATAAAGTGGATCAAATCCTTTCAGGACGGTCTAGTGGCTAGCGCATGAGGTGTTACAATAATAAGGTCTGGAATTTAAATCTCGATAAAACTGAGATAAAATATCTCCCTTATGTACTAGTCACTATTTTAAAGGCTAGTAGCCCAGCTAGTAGCCGTCCGTGATTTACCTCCTTTATATTGGCCCTAGAACAGATTAACATAAATATTGAAACAAGCGTATTCATCTTTCGACCATAATGAAATAAAGTGGATCAAGTAGTGATACTTAGTCTCGATCGAACAATGCAAACGTTGTTTAGAATCTTCTTCACTATTGAGTAATTTATAATCCCTCCCACGAAAAATTTAAAATTATAGTCATTAACTAATATTTAAGTGAAATATATGTATTATATAGATCAACCAAATATATAATTGAAAATTAGAGCACCCAATCTAATTGGAAACCCTATGCCAGTGAAAATCCAATGTGATAAAACAGAATGATTAATCATTTGATAGGCCTTGAAACTTGGAATACAAGTTAAGAAGTTAATTAGACCAAAAAATTGGGCAGTCTTTTTTGACTCTATTTGGCTTCATTAAACCAAGCTGCCAGCTCATGTTGATCGGTTCCTAAGCAGTCAAAGGCGGTGTAACTAATATTCCCTCCATCACAGTGGAGTTGTCAAGGAAACTTATTGATACTATATTTCATTGTTTGTTCGATATGGCCATCTACTTCAAAGTAGCTTTTTTGAATAATCCAAGTGAAAAACTCTTGAGAAGCATGGATCTTATGTTGTTTAAATTAGTGTTTGCCAAATAATAACTAAATGCCATGTCGTCTTTAGATAAAGATTAATCATCTAAGATCATCTTTGACATAATGAATTTAGTTTTAAAATAATATATTTTTTAAAAAATAATTAGAATGTTGGGCTATGACTCGAGCACATGAGCAGAAGATGAGAGTTGCAGAGATGAGGATGTTAAGGTGGATGTGTGGACATACGAGGATGGACAAAATAAGAAATGAGAGGATTAGAGAGAAAGTCGGAGTTGCATCTATTGAGGAAAAACTCCGAGAGACACGTTTAAGATGGTACGGACATGTACTTAGACGACCAATAAATGCTCCAGTTAGACGATGTGAAACTATGCTAAACATGCATATCAAACGAGGAAGAGGAAGACCAAAAAAAACTTGGTTAGCAACAATAAAACAAGATAAAATTTATTTAAATATAGATGATGGTATAATAGGAGATAGGGCTCAATGACGTAAAAGGATTCATGCAGCCGACCCCACCTAGTGGGAAAAGGCTTGGTTGTTGTTATTGTTGTTGTTGTATAGTCTGACTAGTACCGTACCATTTTGCAATGCTCCAACTACCCACTTCTGGAACTAGTAGGATCAAAATGAGTCTTGTTTTGTGGTATTTGTAACAACAATACATAGCAGAAACACAATATTGAGTGTAATCAAGACCAAAATCACATTGCTAGTGAGTGTCAGCAGGATGCTTTAAACCATGTGCTTACAGTCCAGTTTCATGGCTATCCCAATTAACTCCACTTACAGTAAAATTTCGCCGCCAGGAACTTGAGAAGTATGGATTTTTACTATTCATTGATCCTTCAATGCTGACTTGGACGTGCATCATATCACCAATGCTATTCAACAATTTTCTGGACTGTACAACTAAGGTTAGAATGTGTTTAATTAGGCCTTATAAAGAAGGCAGTAATTTCAAAAAGTGGGTACCTCAACAAATGCAGGTTCAAAGCGATAATTCTCAGCCAGAGCCCAAACAGGTTGGCGAGGGAGGCCATTGCAAACAGAATTGTAGGATGATAGTGCTGCCTCTGCCTCACTAACAGCTGAAGATTCAAATAATTGTTTAGATGACAAATGAATGTCGTCTCTAAAGAAGCTAAGAGAGTATGGCAGAACAGGAGACTGCAAAGAACATTCTTGCCAAAACATCAAGGTTCTTTCATAATGAGTTGTGATAGAAGCACGAAATAAATTAATTCTGCTATATTGTAACTTATTACTGCAGGTGCCTACCACTTTCTATGAGATATCATATGCTATATTGGTTAGAAATTATTCTTTCTTGGTGATTGCTAGACATAGGTAAAAAAGAGAGGGAAAAGAAAATAAATAAAGTCCACATTAACTGAAAAATAAAATGAAATGTATTAGGATCACATTAACTGAAAAATAAAATAAAATGTATCACTGGAATGTGCAAAATAAAATGCCTTAAATTTACAAGCACTAAGATTTATACTTTATTTTATTGCTTTATAATTCAGAAAAAGGTATGATTTATCCTGAACAAGGACAAGTTGGAACACTAAAGAGGAGAATAACTTCTTAGACATTCAGAAGCAGGATGAAGTAAAAAACTTTTTTGATAGTCTAAAACAGGATGAAGTAACTAATTTATCATAACTACAATTTGACGGAAACACATATTGTAAGAGAATACAGGATTGTTAGTCAAGGGAGCATAGTGCAACATTGGTACTTGTAGACTTAACATTGGAAATACAAATTTGGATACATGATACAGGATTGAGGATACCAGGAACTTACATTCAGCAGCAGGTTTCTCTTTGCCCACCAAGTTGTAAGCCACAGAACACAGGAGAAATTGAAAAGTATCAGGTAAAAACTAGTCTCAAATACTAAAGAAGAAAAGTGAAAGTTGATGGATACCGAGCACATATGAGTTGAAATGTTCTTAAAATGAGCCTTTCAAGTAAGAGGCTTTGAGTTTTCTTTTTAATTGGCAAGATAAAGCAAACTTTTAGTACCTTGAATAACATGCTTTCCTGCTCTCAACATCTTTAGGGAAACCTCAATCTGCAAGTTTTGTTATCTTAACTTTACTTTAAGTGATTATTTTTGGATGATAAATAACCCACTAATATAAATAAGCTTCAAGTTAATTGTATAGAAAACAGAAAGATAGATGTAAAGAGGGAATTGAAGAGCATTTAACCATCCATGATGAGAACAATAATGGAATTGACACATCATATAAGAATGCACAATATATCTAAAGGGTTAATTATGTAAGTTGTTCTGTTGTTGCTGTAGATCAGATTGCCATTCTTTATAGATTCAAGGCTACGAAATGTTTTATCAATTAGTAGTTTCAGTTTGGTCCCTGGAGTTCCAAGTCTGACAATTTAGCACCTGCTTTAATCAACCAAAACATTCTATATTCCAAAAATTCTAGATAATGGTTTAGGATGCTTTGGAAGAAAAATGTGAAATGATGCACTGAAGTTTAACTCTAAATTGAGATATTTGAAACTTTGAGGGGCAAAACTAGATAAAATAATCTTCAGTAACAAACTGAAATTAATCCTAAAATGTTCAAGAGCCGTTCATTTTGGGCTTAGTCAATAGAACCATATATTCTTTCACTATTTAGGAAATATTTCCAACTTTATGTCGCCTCTGGCCAATCATTTGATGATAACTATATGTATTTGCATGATCATTGAATGATTTCTTCAGGTCTACAGTGTATTGGATTCTCTTGCAACTTTGCATCATGCTATTAATATGCAAACACAGGTCCACTATAATCCTGGTATTTAGAATATAAATAGATAATAGGGAACATTTTTTTGACATTACTGAAGCTTAATCAAATCATTAACATGATATAGCACATGTCATGTGTTCTAGATCCCTTAGTAAAATCTCCTTGCTATTTCCTTATTTATTTTCCCTTGCTGCCTTGCCCCAGCCTACCCACTAAACCAATTATCTTCTCTTTGTTGCTCCATTTGAAGTAAACTCGTGGATTAGTTCTATACTATAGTTCATAGGCAATTAAGCAAAATGAAGCTTAATATGGCTTAATTGTTTAGGAAGTTTATACTACTACAGTACCCAAAGCAAACCTACAATAAAGAAATTTCAAATACCATAACCACAATATTCTGGTTCGAATCCCAATGCATATTCTTAAAATAGTGAATCCTGTTGAATGGCTGTGAACAGAAACAGTTGTGAGCACATAGTAGGAAATCAAGGGATGTAGTTAGAAAGATATTAATTTCTTATGTATAAAATAATTAGTTTCCTATTCGCTATTAGTTTCCTATTCTCTCTTCTATTGTAATTTTTTATATAATGGGTATTCCCATTCTGAATGTAAATAACAAGAGTCTCATAAAACTCCTCAACGATTTTTATCCTCATTTCCAAACCACAAATGGACTTACTCCTAGGATTTTTAGGTGCACTACTTTTGCCCATATCCATGGTCCACTAGGAGGTAAAATAAACCCTTGTGTCATCAAATATGTCTTCCTTGGATACTCATCCACTCAAAAAGCGTACAAGTGTTACCACCCTTCATCTCAAAAGTATTATATCTTTCATGATATTACCTTCTTTGAACATACCAGGTTCTTCTCCAAGTCCGGGGGGGCGATTTCAATGACAGAAGATAGCACTTTTGAGTCATTTGAACCCATTAATGCTCTTGATCTTCCTCCAACTCAAGTCCGTACCGAATCACCTTATATTCCAATTCCATATAGTGAGTCATCTCCATCTTCCTTTCCATCTATTGTTTTTTGTGATACTCCAAGTATTCCTCAAGTGTATTCAAGGGGAAAGGTCTAGATACAAGTTCAAGAACCTCAACCACAAACCTTCGACCCTAATACTGGGATCATGGTAAGATCTGACCCACCTTTACAACCTATTGAATAGATAGCTTTGACCTTCCCATTGCTGTTAGAAAAGTTACTAGAGAATGCACCAAACACCCTTTCTACCCTCTATCTCACTATGTTTCTCTTAAACATCTATCATCAACCCATAAAACATTCATTATGAGTCTAAATACCATGAATATTCCCAACAATGTTTCTAAGACCTTGTCAATAAGGGAATGGAGGGATGTCACGAGGGAGGAAATGGATGCATTAGAAAAGAATAAGACATGGGAGGTTGTTAAGAAGCAAAAGGGGAAGAACTTTGTTGATTGTAAGTGGATTTATATACTAAAATACAAAGCAAATGGATTCTTGAGAGATATAAAGCTAGATTGGTGACAAAAAATTATACTTAGACTTATGGAGTAAATTATCAAGAGACCTTTGCTCCAGTTGCAAAAATGAATACTGTCAGAGTTCTACTATCTTTGGCTGCAACTCCTACAGTATAATGTGAAGAATGCATTTCTCCATAGAGATTATGATGAAGAAATTTATATGAACCTCCCAATAGAATTTGCAAGAGGTACTGGTAATAGAGTATGTAAATTGAGAAATACTTTTTATGGTCTAAAACAATCTCCTATGACATGTTTTGGAAGATTTGCAAAAGTCATGAAGAAGTTTGGGTATAAACAAAGCTAAGGGACTATACTCTCTTCGTTAAGCACTCAACTACAGGGAAGGTGACGACTCTTCTAGTTTATGTAGATGATATCATTGTAACTGGAAAAGATGAAACGGAAAAACATGATCTAAAGAAGAAATTGATAGAGGAGTTTGAAATAAAGGAACCGGACAAATTGAAGTACTTCCTTGGTATTGAGGTAGCATACTCTACCAAAGGAATTTTTAATTCGTGACTGATTTGTTAGCTAAACAAGGAAGATTGGGTGTGAGCCGATTTCTAGTCTAATGGATCCAAATCACAAGAAAGGAGAAGCTAAGGAAAAACCAACTATGGACAAAAGGATGTATCAAAGGTTGGCTGGTAGGCTCATATACCTTGCTCATACTCGTACATACATAGCATATGCTATGAGTGTAATAAGCCAATTTATGCATGATCCAAGAGAATCTCACCTTCAAGCTACTTACCAAATATTACATTACTTGAAAGGCACTCCGGGAAAGAGAATTTTGTTCAAGAAAAATGAGACGCTGGGTTTAGATGCTTACACAAATGCAGACTATGCAGGTTCTCTAGTGGATAAAAGATTAACTACGATATTGTAATTTCCTGGGTGGTAATTTGGTGACATGGAGGAGTAAGAAGTAAAATGTGGTGACAAGATCATATGCAGAATCAGAATTTATGACCATTGCTCAAGGATTATGTGAACTGCTATGGTTGAAGATTATTCTAGATGATTTGAAAATCAAATGGGAATATCCCATGAAACTCTGTTGTGACAATAAGTCAACTATCAATATTGCTTATAATCTTATTCAACATGATTGGACTAAGCATATTGAAATTGATACACATTTCATCAAGGAAAAATTAGAGGAAGGATTAGTCTGCATGTCATATGTACCTTCAGAACTATAATTGGTTAACAAAGGGACTAAACAGTTCTAGATTTCATGATTTTATAATCAAGCTGGGAATGGAAAACATCTATTCCGCATCTTGAGTGGGAGTGTCAAATAGCTGTGAATAGAAACAGCTATGAGCACAGAGTAGAAAAATCAAGGAATGTAGTTAGAAAAATATTAATTTTCTATGTACAGAATAATTAGTTTTCTATTCGCTATTAGTTTCTTATTCTCTCTTCTATTATAATTTTGTATATAATGGGTATTCCCATGCTGAATGTAATACAGTTGGAGACATCAATTCTTTCCACAAATCCCATATATATTGGTGATAGCTAGGTCAGCTTTAGAGCTCACTCCAAGGTCTCTAACCTTATATTGTCTACATATCTTAGAAGGGCAATGAATTTTCCTAGAGATTTTGTTTTAATCCTGTAAAAAATGTCAAAATATTGTACCAAGGCACCAACTTTGAACTCAAACCTGAACTTGGGCAGCAAGAACTACAGCAACGGCAGTAATGGAACTGTCCTGAATAATCTCTTCAATCCCAGAATCGCCCCATTTGTATTCAATGTTCGGTGCAAAATCTCGGGCAAGTTCTGAAGCAGCTTTAGCAGATTCCTACATAGGATGCCCTATAGTGTGAGGAAGATGGCGACTCAAAACTAACAACAAAAAAAATGCTTTGAAGATAAATCAGTTCGCATACCTCACTGCGGCTCCAAATTGATTTAACAATCACGCGATCGGCTATTTCCTTCAGCCTAGGGATATACTGTGTCCGAACAAAGATGCCCGCACCTAATATCGCAATCTGCAGAAGCGCTACATCTGGATCAACCATTTTCCCTGGATGCATCATTGTAAAAACTTCTTTAGCCTAATGCTCCAGTAAGGATCGGCGCAAAAGGCGAAGTATCACGAGCATACCAGATGGAAGAGGCAGCAACAAATCGCCGACGGCAGAGGGAGCGTCTCAGATGCAAAGGCAGTGTCCGGCGACGGCGGATCTGGCCGGCCGGAAATGGAGCGGACGAAGAGCAGGCAACGGATTCGGGTTTACGATCTCAGATCTCATACATAGGTCCGTCGGGCCGTATAATTGATTGACAGCATAATAAAAGTTCGAGGACGAATAATAATATAAAGAAATACGAGGGTCAAATTGAGAATTAGCAAAATACAAGGGCTCAACGACAAAAACGGCTTCTTCCACCCCTCGTTCGCCGCGGAACGTGGTTTCTGCCGTTCCTGAACGAGCTACTGGAGAGTCCAGCAACTCATCGACTTCCCTGGGGAAATTCGCTGTGATTTCTCCAAACGTTGGATTAGATCGAGCTCAAGTTTGTCCAAATAAACTAATGTATATAGATGATTGCTTCTCAGAGTTTGAATATTCGCCATGAATGTCCATATCGAAAGAACAGTTTAAACACCCAAATTGAGTTAATCTGACAACTTAATTGAGTTAAAAATTAATTAAGTTAAAAATTAATTAAATTGTTGAAAAATTAATTTAAGTTAAGAAATTAAGTAAGTTAAAAATTTATTTAAGTTAAATTTAAATTAAAAATTAATTAAGCTAAAAATTGATTAAAAATTAATTTGAGTTAAGAAATTAATTTAAGTTAAAAATTAATTAAACTGTTTAAAAATTAATTTAAGTTAAGAAATTAATTTAACTTTAAAATTAATTAAGTTATTTAAAAAAAAAATATGAAGTAATAATAATAAAAATTTAGTTTAAAAATAGTCATCAAAAATTAGTCCTTAAATATCTAATTTTTAGTTACTAACTGACTACCAGAAGATAGTTATGTTACCTGGTTAGTCAAGTTAAGTATTAATATCTAGTTAGAAATTTATTAAACAAAAAACTACTTAACTTGATCAATGTACTATTGTATTTTTTGCCCAAACTTATGTTGATGCACTAATATAAGCAATTAAAGTTCAAACAAAGTGTCTATGCATCTCACGTCATTCTATATTTTTGAATACATAATCAAGGTGAACCTAGTGCGTTTGTGAGATGCTCGATTTCTAGATCTATAGGATTATGTTTTCTATGGGTTCGATCTATGCTAAAGCCAAAATAAATTTGAAGTACTGAGAAAATAAAAATTCTTAAAAAACACATAAGTAAATAATTTTACTATAATTTGAAAATCATCCGAATAAATATCCTTCCCTTAATTTAAGGTCTTAGTTTTCATGTAAAAATAATATATTTACAATTATTTACAAATGTGATAGATTAATAAGTTAAAATGACTTAATCATTGAATTTCAGATTGATTAATCATAATTTAATTTTATTTAATTTATTATGAATTAATTTAATTTTATTCATCTCATCAGTTTAAGTTTTCAGTTTTAAGATAAATGGATCCTATAGTTTTATGAGATGAGCTAAATTGAATTTCAGAGTTCGATTTAACTTATGTTGGATTCAAATTTAGCTTTAAGTTCAACAAATAGACATTCTTTAGATAAATTTCTAAGCTGTGGTAAGTCATCTGGACATCATTAGAGTAACCACGCTGATCCTGTCTGAGATCACCGGGATGGATAGCTGGGAGATGATGAATGATGAAGCTCTTGAAGAAGATGATCAGAAGAGGTCCTCAACACAGCAATATATTCTCCCAAAGATAAGATCCAGAAGCCCTCGTAAACAGATTCCTTCAGATCTGAGAAAACCAAAGCAGATCTCTCCTAGAGCCTTAGGAAGAAGATGATGCAAAATAAATCCACAGATCTCCTGAGCAAGGCTGCTTCCCTGCACACTATCAGATCAACCAACAGGGCGTTAGAGACCTGAGACCGGGGTGGGAATCCCTGGCTAGGCCCTCCTTCCATTCTCACGCTTTTATTTTGATGTGTAAATCATCTTTCTAAGCCATTAGTTCAGGGGTTTTAGGAAAAAGGGTGAAAGGGAGACTAAGGACTTTTCTTTCTCTCGTCTTCCTCCCCACACCATTTTCACCATCCCTGTTTAATTAGCAACTCCAGTGCTTTTCTTTGATCTTTCGCTTGCGATGGCTTCTTCTTCCTCGGCTACCGAATGGTTCAATAGCTGCTCATCCAACGTCAGTGAGGCAGAGGTCTGCATGCTTGGCATGGATTACGACTTCCCTTCGTATGTAGCCCTTCCTACCCTCGAAGATCGCCCCCACCTTCCCCCTTCAAGGAGCGTCGTCGTCTTTTGGGAGCAGGTTTCGGCCAGCTTTAGGCTTTCCCTTCATCCTTTCTTTGTGGATGTAAGATCCTATTTCGATGTGCCCTTGAACCAACTTATCTCTCAATCCTTTTCCATCCTATCGAGTTTCATCGTTGTCTCTCATATGCTGGATTTTCCTCCAACCCCTCGTTTGTTCAATCAATTCTTCGTTCTCTGCCAGGTAGAAAATAGTCTCTTCAAATTTTAAAGTCATCATAAGACCAGTCTATTTTGTCACATTCCCCCTCAAGCAGAATGGAGGTAAAAAATTTTCTTCTTACAGCTTCCTTCTCCCCCTCCATATCCTATAGCCTGGCGACGAGTCCTTCCTCCTCCTCCCCCTCCGGAAACAAGGTCAATTGATTTAACATTTCATACTTCTATGTCAAAGTTGCAGGAGTCAAGTTCAGTTTGCCTCCATTAATTGTTGAAGGTCTGCTATTTATCTTTGGGATAAGCTCAGTTGCCATAGAATTGGAGGTTTCTTTCGGTAAGTTTAGTATTTCCACCTGCGCTCATCAATCCCCTATTGTTTTTTCTCCATTTTTATAATCTCTATTATTCTTAGCTGATGTTGTTCTTCCCGCCTTCATGTACAAGCATCCGGGGCTAACCAAATCAGTTTTAACTAAACTAAGGGAGGAATTGTTACAAAGGCGTCGGCTTAATCCCCGTTCCTCTTCTCTTGGGCTACTTCCGCCTTCAGAAGTCCCTATTGAAATTGATGAC
>JBBMJZ010413100.1:14395426-14408211 GCA_037833815.1 Zingiber zerumbet
TACTGGTGAAGTTTTGGATGATAGTACGTTAGAGAAGCTTAGTCTATGCATGTCTAGGAAGATATGGCTTCGACCTGATGCATTTGGCTAAGTGGAACTAACCGAAGCTATCCCTTACGAATCTTAACTAGTTAGACCAATGTTTTGTATTTAGTTCGATGGATAGAATTATTTGGAAAATCTCGAAGACATGGTTACTCTGATGATGTCCAAGTGACTCACCATATCCCAGAAGTTTATCCAAAGATGCCTATTTATTGAGCCCAAAGTAAAATTGAATCTAACACAAAGTTAAACCAAACCCTAAAATTGAACCTAATTCATCTCACAAAATTATAAGATTTCCTAATTGAAAATTGTAGATCGGGTGAGATGACTATGAACTAAATTTAAACTTAAAATAAAATAAAATTCAAATTCAAATAGCTAAAATTAAAATTAAAATAAAATAAAATTAAAATTAAAATTAAAATAAATTATATTATATTATATTATATTAAAATTAAATTACACTAAATTAAATTAAATTAAATTTAAATAAAATTAAATTAATTAAAATTAAAATTAAATTTATTTTAAAATTTATTTTAACTTAAAAACTTATTTTAAAAATTTATTTAAGTTAAAAAAATATTTTCAAATTTATTTTAAATTAAAAAATTATTTTAAAATTTATTTTAATTTAAAAAATTATTTTAAACTTTATTTTAAATTTTAAAAAATATATTTAAAATTTATTTAAAATTACAAAATATTTTAAAATTTAATTTAACTTAAAAAATATTTTAAAATTTACTTTAATTTAAAAAATTATTTTAAAATTTATTTTAACATAAAATATTGTTCTAAAAATTTATTTTAACTGAAATAATTGTTATAAAAATTTATTTTAACTTCAATAATTATTTTAAAAAATTATTTTAACTTAAAGAATTATATTAAAAATTTATTTTAAGTTTAAAAAATAATTTAAAAATTAATTATAACTTAAAAATTATTTTAAAAAATTTATTTTTAATTAAAAAATATTTTAATTTTTTTTACAAAAAATATTTTAAAATTATTTTTAAAAAACTTTAAAAATTATTTTAAAAACATTAAAAAATATTTTTAAAACATTAAAAATTTATTTTAAAAACTTTAAAAATTCTTTTAAAACATTAAAAATTACTTAATTTTTTTTTTAATTATTTTAAAAACTTTAAAAAGTATTTTTAAAAAACTTTAAAAATTATTTTAAAAACTTTAAAAATTATTTCAAAACATTTAAAGATCATTTTTAAAATTCTTTTAAAAACATTAAAAATTAATTTAAAATTAATTTTTAAAACTTTAAATATTCTTTTAAAAACCTAAAAAATTATTTTAAAAACTTTAAAAATTATTTTAAAAACTTTAAAAATTATTTTAAAAATTATTTTAAAAACTTTAAAAATTATTTTAAAAATTATTTTAAAAACTTTTAAAAATCATTTTAAAAATTTATTTAAAAATTCTTTTAAAATTTATTTTAAAAACTTTAAAATTTATTTAAAAATTGTTTTCAAAATTCATTTAAAAATTATTTTAAAAACTTTAAAAATTATTTTAAAAATCCTTTCAAAAACTTTAAAAATTATTTTATAAACTTTAAAAAATTATTTTAAAAATTCTTTTAAAAACTTTAAAAATTATTTTAAAAACATTAAAAATAATTTTAGAAATTATTTAAAAAAAACTTTAAAAATTGTTTTGAAAATTATTTTTAAAACTTTAAAAATTATTTTTAAAATTCTTTTAAAAACTTCAAAAATTATTTTAAAAATAATTTATTTTTTTTTAAAACTTTAAAAAGAAATTTTAAAAAAAATTTAAAAACTTTAAAAAAGTTATTTTTAAAATTATTTTTAAAATGATTTTAAACTTTAGAAATCATTTTAAAAATTCTTTTAAATTTATTTTAAAAACTTTAAAAATTATTTTAAAATTATTTAAATAAATTTAAAAAATCATTTTAAGAATATTTTTAAAAATTATTTTTAAAAATTATTTTAGAAAATCCTTTTATTTTTTTAAGATTTATTTAAAAATCAATTAATTTAATACTTGAAGCTTAATTTAAAACGTAAAATTAAACTTCAAACTTAAACTTAAACTTGAAATCTAAAACTTCACTTAATTTAAATTGAATTAGATTATACTAATTTAAAACTTACATTTTAATAAATAATTAAAATTTAATTAAATAATTAATAAGTAAATAATTGAAGTAAAAAAAATTTAAACAATAACTGTACTCTAATGTACTTAATTATCCTTACATTAAAAAGTTAATTTAACTCATTCAATCTTAATTTCAACATTAATCAAAATCTTAACTTTAATGTAATTAAATCATAATTTATCATAACTAAATATTGACTCAAATTGAACCTTAACATTATTTAACTTTTTTAAATAACTTTAATAAATTAAAACTAATTCTAAAGTTAATTAGTCCGAATTCAACATAACTTAAGTTAAACTTAATCAAAACTTAAGTAAATTGTTAATAATATTTTCAAACAATATGAAATCAATTAATGCGAAATTTATCAAATAAGTCACGTAAACTAAAAGTTAATCAATAAATCATTGATAAAGATTAACAATTATTGAGTTAGTAACAAATTACTTATTATTATTATTGAAAATAATTGATTATTAACTAATTTCAATATTCTTACTTTAATCAAACAATTATACCAAATATATAGAAACATTTATGTAAATAATATACTTTATAAACATAAGTGTTATTAACCCTAAATCCCCTAAACACTTAGGTAAAAAAAATGTGTTAAAGCTTTGAACGTTAACATATCCAAATCTTAGTGATAAGTTAAGGGGGAGTAATAAATTAAGGGAGTATCAAATTGAGGGGGAGGTTCAATTTTTTTAAAATATTTACTTAAAAAATTATTTCCTTAAGTTTTTTTTAAAAAAAATTCTTAGATTTTTTTATTAAATTTCTCTTTAAAATCTCTTTAAAAAATCCCACTCAATTTTTTTTTAAAAAAAAATATACTTTGAAAATCTTACTTTAAATATTTTTAACAAATGTTTTCAAAAGTTTTATTTTAAAATTTTAAAATAATGTCATATTCAGGGGGAGAATTAATTCAAAATTTTCATATTTAGTTTTCCTTTATTAAAAATATTTTGAAATCAGTTTTTTTAAAAAATATTTCCTTAAAAATATTTTAAATCTATTTAAAAATCTAACTTATTTTTGTAAATCTAATTTGATAAACCTATTTTTGAAAACTAGCTTTTATAAAACTAAGTTTTTTTTTAAAAAAAATGGATCTTAAAAAGTTGACTTTTATATAAAAACATAGTTTTGAAAATTGAATTTTATAAACTAAGTTTTTTGAAAATTAGATTTTACAAACTTAGTTTTGAAAAATAGATTTTACTTAATTTTGAAATTTAGATTTTACATACTTAGCTTTGAAATTTAAATTTTGTAAATTGGTATACTTGCAAATTAGCCTTTATAAAACTTATGTTTGCAAAGTTTTTTAAGTTTGCAAGCCTATTTTTGAAAATTAGGTTAACTTTGCAAAGTTTATCTTTACAAATTACTGTAAAGATTTTACAAATTTATCTTTCTATTTTTTTTTAAGTTAGTTTTTTTTAACATAGCTATTTTTTGAACAAGTTAAAAGATGAAGTTTAAAGCAAAACTTTCAAAATTTTATATTTGCTAATTTAACTCTCCCAAGTCAATCTGACTTAAGTTTGTATTTTTACTTAATCATTTATACCTATCATTTCTATGTTAATTTTTGATGAATGTCAAAGGGGGAGGGTTGGGTGGTTTAAGTTAGTTAAATGACAAAATACCAAATAAAGACTAACTTAAAAACCTGATAATTGCTTGTTTTATTTGCATATTTTTCACTAACTTAACCAGGTTGTCATTGCATCAAAAAAGGAGAGAATGTTGATGCGGTTAGCACTAACGGTCTAACTCAAGTTTTGATGAATGACAAAGTAGGTTAAGTTAGTTTCATCGTGATTTAACACTCTGACCAAATGTGCAGGAGAAGCCTAGCTAGGTTGACGGGCTGACCAGATAGCTGACACGAAGTACAGACAGGTCTACGGGCTAATCAGATGTTTGGCACGAAGCCCAGCTAGGTCGACGGGATGACCGAATAGCTGGCACGAAGTCCAGAAGGGTCGACGGACTGACCGGACGTTTGGCAGGTAAGTTAAAGTAAGTCACTGGAGGGGAGTGACTGTGAGGACGCGTTCCCGGGAAGGGAACTTAGGTGTTGATCTGACTTAGAACCATTTCGAATATCTAAGTTGAAATCTTGACTAGATTCCGGTCTCGGCGAGACAAAATCTAATTAATACTCTGTTTGATTATAAACTGTGTGAACACTTTGTCTTGTAGGATATATAATTTGTAATTGTGCTTTGGACTAAGTTTTTCTTGCAGGGAGTTGAAGCTGCTGGAAAATTGGGTCCGGGCACCCGGAAGGGATCCGAGCGCCCGGAGTGCAAACTTTATCCTCCTCGTCGTATCACCACATGGATCTTCATTGTTGGCTGGGCTACGTCACACTCCAGGCGCCCAGAAGGGATCCGAGTGCCCGAGCCTCCTATATAAGGAGGGTGAGCCCTGGAGCAAAGGACAACTCACAACAAGATCTTCCAACACTTGCTCTGCTGTGTTGTGCTCCTGCGACACTGCAAAGCTCCGACAAAGTGTTGCCTTTTCTTTTCCTTATTATTGTCGGTATTTTTTTTATTCATTAGCATTCCTGTAATTTAATTGTGTAATCATCTTTTCGAATTGCTAGTCAATTACCCAACGAAAGCACTCAACGAGTACATGCCTTGGAGTAGGAGTCGATGAAGGCTTCAAACCAAGTAAATTGGTTTTGTGTTAGCATTGTTGTGTTTTTATTTTTCCGCTATGCACTCACTAAAATTTTTAAATCGCTATTCACCTCCCCCCCCCCTCTAGCGAATTCCTCGATCCAACAAGTTCAACCTCCGCGATCCCTGAAGTCACCCCCGGTTGGCATACCCTAGCTTCGTCCGAGCAGACGCCTTCACTCTTCGAATTGTCAACCGAAGTTATCCTAGCACAACCCATTTCCTTTTTGATGCTTCCCTTGACTGAATTGACGCCACTCCATTCGATAATACATTCTGCCATCCTTTCCAAATCCAAGACCAAATATAAATCTAGCTCAGAACCAAGTGACTAGGGTAAACCTAAGCGGATCATGGCTACCCTTAGGTTACTCCCTCATGAATGGATTTGTACACACCAGACCGAGTCGCTGGCTCTAGAGCATATAATAAAGATACAAGGCCCTCTGGCCCAAATTTGGACTAATTCCCCAGCTTGGGTGATCTTGAGCTCATTTAAGGAGCTGGTCGATCGCTTTAGCTAAGACATAACTAGGGTAAACTTACTTTGCACTTGTACATTCATCTTTCTCGTATGCATCCACTAACCTTCTCTCTACGTTGATAGTTTTGGGTGGATGACAAAACTTTATGCTAAAAATTGGCCATGTTGAGCCATGAATATCAAACTCTGTAGGGCTTGGCAAGGGGAGCAAGCACATCTTAAGACTCAGCCGAGTGGTTATCAACTGAAGTAGCCCAACTGAAGAGGGAGCTGGAGTGGAGATCCAGTCAGAGCTATTATTAGGGGCCAAGCGAGCCCTTACATTGGGAAAAAGATAAAAACCATGACTAGGCTGTTCAACTCGTGAGGCTCCAGAAACAAGCACAAACCTTCGAGTCACGCCTCCACTTGACCAACGCTCGGAAACATAGAGCTATAGATGACTTAAACATCAAGAGCAAGGAGGCCTGAGCCATTGCTAAGAAGTTGGAAGAAGTAGAGGTCAATCTTCTCTCTGAACATGCCAGCTAAGCGACTGAGAAAATGGTTAAGGACCTTCAACTTGAAGAGAAACAACATGCTCTTGATGTAAAAGACACCGAGATGGAGGCTTTGAAAGCAGAATTAAAAGCTTTAAAGGCAAAGCTAGCAAACTATAAGTAAAGGGAGTCTGATCGGCTAGAGGCCTTTAGAGTAGACCATCTGCGCTCAAGGACTTTAACTAAATGCTTGCCAATCATACTTCCAAAATTTTTGGCTATGATGCAAAGGGGGCCATCAAACAGCTGAGGGATGGAGGCTATCTGACAGCCACTATTCCTAGAAATTTCATTTGGTGCTAGAAGATCATGGAGATCATCCTGGAGGATGCATTTCCTGATTTCACATAATATCCTATGTAAAAATTTTCTATACCTCTGTAAGAACTTAACAACTATGTGGTTGTAGATATTTTCCTTTTCTCTCGGGCTTTAAATGCTTTTTATGCCTTAGCATTTTACCATGCCTTTTACTTTCCTTATACTTGCCTCTTCTAGTTTATGCAAGCGCTATTTAAATGAACATCCACTCGGGAAACTCCACGTTTGAAGGTTTAAAGAGACCCTAAATAGCCACTGCTCCTTCAGAGTTATAGGTGTGCCACATTTAGGCATGTGAGTGAATGTCTTTGTAACGTGGTTGAATATCATGAGAATATAAAACTTAATCGTGAGAGCAAGCTCACTTATAACTCGGTCGATCAATACTAGAGTTTGAGACTTGGTTGTCAAAACAAGCTCACTTATAACTCGACCGCTCAGCATGAGAGTTTGAGACTTGGTTGTGAGAGCAAGCTTACTTATAACTTGGTTGTTCGGCATGAGAATCTGGGACTTGGTCATAAGAGCAAGCCCACTTATAATTCGGTTGCTCGACATGAGAGTCTGAGACTTGGTCGTGAGAGCAAGCTTACTTATAACTTAGCCACTCAGTATGAGAGTCTGGGACTTGGACTTTCTAGGGTTGAATTCACTTGCATTCATTAAGTATAATATTTACAATTTACACAAATTTATTACAGACTTACTCTCAAGCCCGATAAGGTTGTAGTTGATTTGCAATCCATGGCTGATCCATGTCCTTTCCTTCCAAGTCTTGGAGATAATAAAAATCTGAGGTGAGCTTTCGTACCACCTTGTATGGCTCATCCCACTGTGGCGCCAATTTGTTAACATCACCAATCGGCTTGATCCGCTTCCAAACCAAATCACTGACTTGGAAAAAATAGGGGGATGACTCTTTGATTGTAGTTTTGCTTCATTCACTGTCAATACGTCATCAGCCGAACGACTGCTTTATCTCTGATTTTGTTTATAAGATCAAGCTCCATACAATGTCGATCAACATTATCCTCATCAAATAATTATCTCCGATTGGACTTTATGTCAACCTCCACTGGTACAACTTCTTCTTCGCCGTACACCAGATGAAAAGGGGTTATGCCCGTGGTCTCTGGGGGTGTAGTGTGGTAAGCCCACAACACACTAGGTAATTCATCGACCCAACTTTCTCCAAGATGATCAAGCTCGATTTTGAACCCTCTAATGATTTTCCTGTTGGTGACCTTCGCCTGAGGATAAGCCACGGAAGTAAAAGCATGTAGAATGCCATAATTTGAGCACCATTCCTCAATCTTTCGTCTTTGGAATTATCTCCCATTATCTGAGATGAGCTTATAAGGAATACTGAATCAACATATGATGTTTTGCCAAAAAAACTCAATGACCATTTGTTCGATTATCTTGGCCAATGTCTCAGCTTCCACCCATTTGAAAAAATAATTCACAGCTACTAGGAAGGACTTTCTCTTATCGGACGTCATTAGAAAATGCCCTACGATATCTATTCCCCATTGGTCGAAAGGATAAGAGACAATTGAGGTCTTCAATAGTTCTGTAAGTTGGTGTGGAATGTTTTGACATTTTTGACATGGTAAACAAATGGCTACTAACCTAGCCGAGTCTACTTCTAGTGGGCTAAAAATATCCAGCTAGTAGAATCTTTCGAGCGAGAAATTTACCGCCCAGATGACTTCCACATGAACCTTGATGCACTTCTTATAGAATATAATCCGATTCAATGCACTTGAGTAACAGACGAGAAAATACTCTCTTGTATAAATGATCTCTCATTAATGTCAATCGAGTTGCTCGTTTCTTTATTATATGTGTTTGCTCCCAGTCGGTTGATAAAATTCCTTGCTGGAGAAATGAAACCAAAGGCGCTCGGCAATCGATCTATATCTCTACTTCAGCTTATCGCTCAATGTGAGCTATCAATAATGTTTGCTCGACCGATTTATCCAAAGTCTATGGGCTCGTAGGGCTAGCCAACATGGGTAATTCACCCTCATACTAATTTTTCGATTGGGGGATTTTCTATAGTACCACCTCTTGGAATTCTGCTTTTATCTTCTCGAATGCCTCCATATACAATTTTAGCCGATCGTTATTTATTTCAAAATTACTTGATAATTGTTGAGCTGCTAGCTAAGAATCTGAGTAGATTAGGACTCGGGAAACTCCCACATGTTTTGCTATTTATGGATCAGCTATTAGTGCTTCATACTCTGCTTCATTGTTGGTGGTCTAATATTATAGCCGAACGGATAGTTATATTCTATCTTCGCACAGGGATATCATAAGGATCCCGACCTTGCTGTTTTGCCAAGTGGATGACTCATCCACATAAATCCCTTAAGTCTCATCCAGCTAGGGATTTTGTATCTCTATCGTAAAATTGGCTAAGACTTGAGCTTTGATGGTCGATCGTTGTTGGTACTGTATGTTATACTCACTTAATTCAGTAGTCCATTTAATTAATCTTCCCAACACTTCTAGGTTGATGAGCACTCGACCTAGGATACTGTTAGTCAATAGAATTATAGGATGATGAAGAAAGTAAGGACATAACCTCATAACGGCTAAGATCAGTCCGTACACCAACTTCTTGAGAATAGTGTAGCAGCATTCAATGTCTTTTAATAAATGACTTAAGAAATATATAAGTTGCTGCTCATTGTTGTCCTATCATACCAATACTGATCCAACAACCCTTTTAGTGAAAGACAAGTATATCCACAATAGCTCGCTAGCTATGGGCTTCACAAGTACAGATCAAGAAGATAAATAATCCTTGAGCTCTTCCAACGCCTTATCACATTCGGTGTCCTATTGAAACTTTTTGGCTCGACAAAGTATCTTGAAAAATGGTAGACTCCTGTTGGACGATCTTGAGATGAATCGGGATAAAGCCGTGATTCATTCAATTAGGCGTTGTGCTTCCTTCAAATTACGCTGTGAGGCCATGTCTTAGAGAGCATTTACCTTACTCTAGTTGACTTCAATTTCTCGCTCTATCATAATGTATCTGAGGAAGCATCCACTCTTGGCTCGGAATAAGCATTTATTGGGCTTTAACTTGAGTCGATACTTCCTCAGGATTTGGCACATCTCATCTAATCTGTACATAAATCAGTAGTTCGGAGGGACTTGATTAGTATATCATCCGCATATATTTTCATGTTTCTATCGATCTGCCTTCAGAACACCTTGTTCATAAGCCGTTGGTATGTTACTCCTGCATTCTTTAGTTCGAACGATATAACATTCTAATAGTATATTTCGTAGTGATGAAGCTAACATTTTCTTGGTCTTCTTTAGCCAAAGGGACATAATAATACCGCTGATATACACCCATCATGCATATCAATTCACAGCCTGTAGTTGAGTCTACCACCTAGTCAATGTGCAACAGAGGATTGTAATCCTTCAAACATGCCTTAAGTATCTTAAGTCCATGCATACTCATCATTTGCTCCTGGGCTTGGACATCAACACTACATTTGCTAACTAGCTCAGGAATTGTACTTCAAGGATATGCCCAACTTCTAGTAATTTGTTTACCTCCACTCGGATAATTTGGTTCTGCTCGGCTCTGAAATCTCTCTTCCTTTTTTTTTACTGGCTAAGCGTTCAGACGGATGTGAAGCATGTGCTCCATTACTATTGGTGAGATACCCATTAGTTCTTGAGGCATTTAAGCAAAGATGTCATTATTGCGCATTAAGCAGACGATCAACTCTGCTTTGCTCTCCGAGCTCAGATCGACTATTACTTGAGTGACTGCCTTCGATCGGCTGGGATGGATTTGCACTTCCTCCTTCTCTTCATAAATTAAAGTAGGAGGAGCTTCTTGAATAACATTAACCTCTATCCGTTGAGTTTTCTAAGCGGCATGAGCTTTAGCTCTCACCACTTCCACGTAGCACTTACGCGCCACCAACTGATCTCCTTTTACCTCACCGACAGAGTCATCAATCGAGAATTTGATTTTTTGGAAGAATGTGGAGATGATAGCTCGAAACTTGTTTAGCTTCGGTCGGCCCAAAATTACATTATAAGCTAAAGGGGTGTCCATCATGATTAAGTTTGATCGACAAGTCCTCATAAGGGGCTTTTCCCTGAGAGAGATAGTCAATCGGATTTGTTCGATTGGTTGCACCTCATTGCTAGTGAACACATACAAAGGCATTGTCATTGGTTGGAGCTCACTTTTATTTATCTGAAGTTGCTTGAATGCCTTCTTGAAAGTGATGTTGACTGAGCTGCCTGTGTCAATAAAAGTATGATAAATATTATAGTTGGCTATAACATCCTTAATAATTAAAGTGTTATCATGGAGTATCTCCACTCCCTCTAAGTCTTTGAAACCAAAACTAATCTCTGGCCCTTGTACTTTCTCCTGACTGCACCCGATTGTATGAAATTCCAGTCGATGAGCGTGCGACTTCCTATCCAGATTGGAATCACCATCGGTTGGACCTCCTACAATCATACCAATGTCACCCTGGGTGGCATTGTTATGATTTTCCTCTTTTCGAGTCAACTAGCATGGCTGTCTTGAAGAAGCCAAAGCTGGAGCTTGATTATTTCTTTGTTGGGGTCTTTGTTGGTTATGATCAGCCTCTCAGTGCTTCGCTTTAGGGGTCCATTCGATCAATGATGATGCTGACTGTTAGGAGAAGGAGATCATTGGTGGAACTCATATTAGCAGTTTTGCATATTTCTTAGTTATAGTGATAACAATCTTCAGTATTGTGGGCTCCTGAACAGTGGTAGGTGCAAAACATAGGAACCCATTGTTAGGGTTCAGGGAAGCGTATCCGGTCGGCTTCTACATGTTGGGTTGCATGCTTCCTTGACTCGTGGTGATACGATGGGTGATCCGATTGAGACCCCTTAAGCGGTAAAGTAGGAGGGGGGACTCGGGAGCATAGGTAAGAGCAGGAGCAACCTCCTTTTTCCAAGCAGACCGAACTTCTTCCATGTTGATGTACTTGGTAGCTCATCCGAGTAGATAATTGAAGTCCCTCGACGACTTTTTAATGAGAGATCCAAAAAAATCACCATCTGTAAGCCCTTGAGAGAATACACTAATTAAAATTTCTAGAGTGGCTGAGGGAACGCCCATGGCCACTTGATTAAACTTTTTAATGTAATCCCTTAACATCTCCTTGGGCTCTTGCTTGAGAGAAAACAAACTCAGAGTCATCTTATGATAGTGGTGGTAATTGGAAAAGTGATGAAGGAAGGCCTTGAGAAAATATTTGGAGCAACAGATAGACTCGGCTAGGAGTCGGTTGAACCATCTCTGTGCCAAGCCAGAGAGAGTGGTGAGGAATACTCGACACTTGACTCTATCCGTGTATTGATAGATGATAGCTGTGTTTTCAAATTTGAGCAGGTGATCCTTGGGCTTGATCACTCCACCATTTTCTCTGATCGACATGGGTAGGAAATGAGTAGGCAATGTATCTTCCAAGATTTCTTAGGAGAACGACATGCTTGCCTGCTCAGGGGAGCTACTGATCATTGGGACTTTACCTTTATGAATGTCGCAAGTAGGTACATTTTTAGAGGGTGATCCTTAAGGTCTTTCCGCTCGGCTCATATATCATCAAGGGTGTGCGGAATAATGCCTGGTGATATGCAATCGATGATGAAGGCATGGGCAAAAGGCTGGTCGGCTGCACAGGTACTTGCGGGAAGGCGGTCGGAGGTGGCCGGATAGGTTCGAACTCCGTCGGGCCTTTAACTCGGGTTCTGTGCTCGGCCTACGAGCTAGTCTTAAATAAAGTAGGGTCATAGATAAAGCAAGGTCATTGGAAATAAGAGTGTCAATTTAGGTGGGTCGGATTGGGTTCGGGTCAGCTTGGATTTTTTTAAAACCCAACTCGAACACGAATTCAACCTGAAACCCCCAAATCCGAACCCGAACCCGACCAATCCGAAGCTGACCCGAAAACCCGATTCAAATTTACTTGTTTAGCTATTTTCCCTATAATTCTTTACTTTTATCTCAATATTTCATCATTATCATACTAACATTGATATTAATATATATAAAAACATCTTAATTTTTAAAATAAAATTCAATATAACTCCCAAAAACCCACTAAACCTTAAATTTAGGTCAAAATAGGTCAGCCTGAACCTGACCTGAAAATTTTCAACCCGAAAACTAGGGCTGTAAATGAACTAAGCGTTTGTGAACAAGCTTGGTGTTCGGCTTGATAAGAGCTTGTTTATGTTTATTCAATATACATAAAATTAATTAAACAAACAAGCTTGAACATCTCGTTAAGTTAAACAAACAAGTTTGAACACATATGTGTTCAGCTCGTTAACGTTCGTGAACAACTTCGTGAACAATGTTCTTGAACAACGTTCATGAACAATGTTCACGAGCCATATTCATTAATAAAACTTTTTTCAATATGCTAAATAAACAATAAAATAAAATAAAATAAATAAATTTAAATTATCAAGCTCAATAACCAATCAAA
>JBBMJZ010413100.1:14414965-14425723 GCA_037833815.1 Zingiber zerumbet
GGGGGATCTAAGATTGATCCCCTCAGGACGTGAGCATGAGACGAATAAGATTACAATGCGTTGAAACAAGCAACCATGTGGCCACATTACTAGATGCAGAGAGATTAAAGATTGGGGTGTCAATTACGCTGAGTGAACGGAGATCGTGGAATAAGAGATTGTTTGATAGGCTGCTGCTTGGAAGTGACATCAGGGTGGTTCTCTCGGAATTCCTCGAGCAGAGCTTCCATTGGCATCGTTCGAAGAGATTCGATCATCCCCCTGCTTGGAATCTCTAATTCAGACCTCATGGGGGTTTCACCAGTTGGTTCGTAATCCTGGGGAAAAAAATTGAATCTAGATTCAGACTTAGATGATAACAAAAAATTGGGACACAATGCTGACATAAAGAGGTGCGACACTCTAGTTTCGTTCCCAATAATGAGTAGAGGCCGATAAAAAAACATTATAAAGATAGATGAATATGCTACTATTGACTTGACTAAATTCGAACGCTCCCTTAAGTTGAATAATATGTTTGAACTTACCTGGTAATTGTTTTGGAACGTTTCCTCCGCATGCCTGTTGATATCCGCAGCATGAGTTGCATGTGATACCTGCAACTCTCGTATGTGAGTGTCATGCAGTTCTACTGCAGTTATCACTTGTTTCACACGCTCTTGCTCATGTTCTAACATACCTGATCGAAAATTTAGCAGTTAGGCAACCAAAAGGTAAAATAGAATCTCAGTATCACTACTTCTGAAAGTAGATTTTCAAATACAAAGCAAGAACACACTCTCAAGATTCTGAATTATGTCTGAACTGCTCTTTGAAGCAGCATCAACAGCAGCATCTCGAGCAGAAGCAATTTCGATGTCATGTTGCTCATTGCTATCAATAGCAGACCTGCAATAAAGGTGCTTGTGCATTTTATCAAGTCATGAATCCTGGAAAAAACTCACAAAACTTGAATAAATAGAGGAAATATAAACCTTATGTGAACATCCAACTCAGCAGCATGTTTATTGCTTAGCTCATTGGCTGAAGTAAGAGTCTTCTTCCATTGTTGAGAAGCAACATGGGCATTGTCGATGCTGAAAAGTTGTTTAGATAGACATGGTGAATCAAAAAGAAATTTAGTTTAAGACAGGATCGGAGAGGTACTGAATCTGACTTGCACTGACCATTGCTGTAGCTTGAGTTCTATACAACAGTGCTTTGCTGCAGAAAAATTGGAGGCATCCTTCAAATCATGTTCGGTGCCCTTGCAAAAGTTTTCCCATTTCCTCTTTGCATCAGTGGTCAAGACATCCAATGTCGTTGTAATCTCTTGTACATTTTCTTTGCCCACCAACGCTACTTCTTCCATACTAGCAAGCCTCTCATCCACCTTAAAGGCAAAACATGTGATTGTAATGCTTGAAAACAATTTACATCTTCAAACATGGATTTTGTGCAAACCAGTTTTTTTTGCCGACACATGTGACTGGATACTAAACCAGCTATCTCTGAAAGAAGCTTCTCTTCTTCATATTTGGATTGCTCCTGTTGGAAAATATCATTGGGCCAAAATCAGATTATTGAATAAGAACAAAATCTGTGTAGAAATAGTCATAAATTATACCTCATAAGCCGTCTGCAAATCATGTATGCACATCACATGTCTTTCATGCAGCAGATTTGAATGGCTTCTAAGCCTTTCTGTTTTCTGACCAAATGTATCGAGTAAGCTGTATGTGAACACAGAGATTTCTTTCACAAGGTTTATGCATGCATTGAATCTCTGGATGAAGTACAACTAGGTTAGGATAAAAAAAATCAATTAAACAACTAAATGTTGATAATGCGATGCAAACCTCACGAAGTTCATGGGTAAAATTTGCAATTTCTCCGCCGTGTTGGGATAATAACTTTTGCAAATTACTAAAGCTCTGATCAGCTTCAATATCCCCAAGAGATAACAACTGATGCATAAGTAAGCATAGCAAGTGAATGGTTAAATAAAGAATGGAAGCATGAAAATAACTGCTAGATCATTTCAAGAACTCATATGGGTTCCATTTAGCTACTTACTTGATCAAGAGAGCAACAATTGGAGGAAACCAGATCAGACATTTCCTCCAGGTTGGCAGTATTACCAGCTTTATGAAGTCTCACAACATTTTGAACAGCTTCCATATGTGATACAAACAATGATTTCGAAGCTAATACTTTCTTCTTCAATTCGATCGCACCCTGAATTAATTATATCAGCAAGAGAACAATCAGATAAATCATACAACAAAAAATTATAGAGTGCAATGAAATGCCTCTAAAAACACATACCTTTTCACTAAAATCAAGGCAAGATTGGCACATCTTCTCAATAGAGAGAAGATATTTATTCTGTTCATCTATGGATGAAATAACAGTATTGCAAAGAAGTCCAACCTTTGCTGCCAATTCAACTTGAAAATTGTTGACAACAGACCTGTTGGTCGCACCCAGTTTGTCTTCTCTAGCTGTGAAGTTTTTAAGATATGAGCTAATAGCATGGAAAGCTATTATAATTTAGAAACCAAAAAAAATATATATTCACAGAACAAAAGTTACCTATCTTAGAGAATAACGATGCATTATCACGAAGAGACTTTTCCAAATCAGAAGACAAGACAGAAGCTTGATGGACTAATGCATTTTCTGATTTGCATATTTTGAGTATTAGCATAACGTCACAAGTTTTACAAGACTGTAGAAGTCATTAAATACCTGCTTTTCTCTGTTCTGAGATGATGAACTCTTTTTCCTGAAGAGTATATTGGGCACACTTCAGATCTTCTGTGACGCTAGCTAGTAACTTGCTTGTCTGATCTAATCTTTTCTGCATCACAATTGCAGTAAATCAGTTAAAAGAACTCAACAACCAGAAGAAGAATTATTTAAATCCAACAACCTCCATATTGTCAAGTGTCTGGGTCAACTCTGCAGAATGTTGAAGTTCACCATTGTACTTCCCTTGGAGATCTTCAAGTTGCTGATGAACCAAAAAGAACAAGTTGCTAGAAATATGTTCAACTTAGATTGAGTTGATTATATACTTTACCAAACTTATTAATTCTCACCTTTTGATTAGTTTCTATCATTAATGTCATTTGCTCAATTTGTTCTGCCATTGCCTTCGTGCAAGAAAGAAAACAAATTGAGTGAATGCTTTAAAGAATTTCCAAAAATTAATTTTAATTAAGATAAGAATAAAGTATTAGGAGTAGAGACACTGAAAATGGTGAAATTTAAACCATGCCAATAAAAGAAATAAAATTTTAAAAAAAAAACTAATTCAATCTAAATAGAAAATGCTAAAATTGACAGACAATAAGTTTATTTTTCAATGGATATGGAATAAAAGATTCAAAATTGCTCCTTAAATTATACCTTCCTTTCATTCTCCTCCTGGTAGTACCTCTCCTTAGGAATATAAACACCAACTTTATCACGAGCAGCATACACCTCTAACATATGAAATCATTAGTTTAACTATCCAAGAAAAATCAATTAGTTATTGGAAAAAAAAAAATAGAAATACCAGCTTTAAGGCGATCAATTTCCCCATAAAGATCCTTGATCAATGTTGATTTCATCATCTTTTGGTTTACCTGTGAATAATCAATTCACAAATTTCAAGGGCCATCTACAGATATTGATCAGATTACAAATAGTTTTTCCCAGACAGTTATTTCTTAATGCAATATGAGTGGCAGTAGTAAAAGGAAAAAAAATATAAGTTTCACTTGTTTCTCAAAACCTGAGAAAAAATCTTGCTGTTGAATGTTGACATGACAGCAATTTGAGTCAGCAAATTTGCCAACTCATTACGCATTGCTCCATCAAATATTTTTAGCTTTATTTCTTCCATTTAAAATTTAACCCTAAGAAACAACAATGAAAGGCATTGCCATTAATCTACAAAAGTTCCTTTCCGAAAGGATAATTGTTTTAACATTTATTTAACACAAATTTAAATGATTTAGATGTTTCATTGACTAGAATTACAGAGGGGAAAAGACTAATTCCTCATCAATCATGCCAAAACCAAATTATCACATAAGCTAGATTGCTGCCTGTTGTGAAAATCAGGTCAAATTTCTTACAAGAAAAAGCATTTAGAAGGATACCATATGAGAATAATTTTGTATGGTTGCTTATACAGATATTACACTACTGTATATAAGATCATTAACCACCAATATTTTGATTTCACAAAAATTGAACAGTAATTAATTAAATAATACCTATTGATCATCTTCAAGATGTTCATACTGTCTTAAATTGCCTTTTAACACTTTGTAAATTTTTAATTTTTCCCAGATAGAAAAATATTTTTGATGAAAAAAAATTGCATTAAAAATGGAGAGAAAGTTTCATTTAGTTCCCAAAGCCGTGAGCAGAGAATCAATAAGATTCTAAGAGGTAAAAATTAGGTACCTCAGGTCTATTTTTAATATTCTTAGCCCTGTGAGCATAATCCAGTGTACTAAGAGTTTCCTCAAGGCAATGCACAGAAGGGGACACAGTAGCTATTATGCATGTTTTTGTTCTCCCGCCCAATGAATCACGAAGTAAACGTGTAAGTTTGCTGTCTCTGTACATCACATATAGAATTTTGTTAAAGATTAAGAGCTGTAAAACATTGAAAAGTAAAGACTAAGTTAAATATTTAAACCTGTAGGGTATATGTCCAAGATGCTCTACCAGAGCAGTAATAACACGACCTAGAGTAAGCAAGCTTTTGTTGATCTCACCTGCTTCTCTTGCACGGCCCTTGACACAAAAGAATGCAAAAATAAGAATGATTCAGAGTAATGTTAATCCAAGCAGGTATGAGCATAGCTTGTTTTGCTCTAATAAAAGTTGATCGAGGTTACATAACATAACCAAAATTTTGTAATATCTACTCCTAAAAGGGACAGAATTTCTCACATAAAAGGGGATAAAAGTTAAGTCCTGATGACCAGTTGAAGGTTTCGGTAAAATTCATATCATTGTTAATGATATAATTTTATGTTTATTGAAAAATAATTTCCAACATTTGCAGAGGAGACCTTTACTTTTCACCAATCATATGGATGGATGAAGGGAGAAAAATATTAGCTCTTGAATATAGCTTTACCTAATTTTTGATCATTGGATAATTGAAGAGTATCAATCGAGGAAAATCCATTGTAACCAGCTATTGATAGAGAATCACTAGGGCTGCACTTTCAAAGTAGCAAGGGGGCAAATTCTACATGAACAATGCCTCATTATTAAAGAAGTGCTATGGCACAAATTGCATGTTGATTTTATATTTTTGAATATGGTGATATCTTATCTATGCTTATCTTGTTGACACAAAATACAATTTTTTCTCAATTATTATTCACATAAAACCGGTATAATATGATAACTTAGATAAACAAAAAAAGGTTGTATAATGATAGTAAATAACTAAATATTTTAACAAATATTTGATATCATTTCATGTAGGAGTAACAAACAATATGAACCTTACCTCCCTTGCACCTGAGCGAGATATGTTTTCAGATCCAGCTAAATCAACTAGATTTAGTTTGCCACATTTGATTAGCTCTTCCCCTTCTGGAGTAGCCTCTTTAATGTGAATGGTAATAGAAAACAGAGAATGTGATCGGCTGAAATGTTTAAAAAATGGGAAGAGAACATTAAATAACAAGAGCCTTCCAATAAAAAGGAATAAAAATTAAAGGAGTATGCAACCTAACCTTGATTGTTTATTCAAGAGAGTCTCTGCAGTGCGCCTTTTAGCTGAACCTCTTTCTAGGAGAGAAAATATCTCAACAGCGCTTGTTACTATCTCCTCCTCAAGACCTCTTACAAGCACGCCACCTTTACCATCTTCCATGAGGGGAAGTGGCTTTTTTTGCCTTTCCTCTAAAACAATCTTAGATAACTCTTCTGGAGCAAGCAAATCAGTTATTTCTTCATTATACAATTCCAGAAAGGTGACCTTTACACTGTATTCATCATTTTGTCTCTCGAGCGTGTCAAAAATTTGTTTCACAGCTCGAGGAATGACACCTGCATCTGCAGGCAATTGACCTTTTGGGCCGCTCTGGAACAGTTAAATTATCACCTTAGCAAACTATTCATTTCAAATTATTGGAAGGTTTGTAAGCAAGATATTGATTCACAACTTAAACTAGAACTTGCATTGAAAAAGAAATGACATACTTTAGCCTTTCTACATTCGCCTTCCATTGTATAAGTTTTCCCAGTTCCAGTTTGCCCATAAGCAAAAATGGTGCAATTGAAACCCTCTAAAACCTCATTTACAATTGGAACAACAGCTTGATCATAAAGATCCGCTTGTTTTGCTGAAGGACCAAACACCTGAACAATGGAGAATTTTCTCTTAAATAAAACCAGTGATATAGTTGAAACTGCATTAAAGATTACCAACTCAAACAATACAAATCAATTTCAAAATAAATCAGAATAAATTAAAGTATAAATAAATTCTAAATCATCATTCTCTAACTATTAAGATTAAAAAATGATCAAAACACAGATATAATAGCCACACTTCAAAATGCCATTCTCACAGCTTTAGTTGGTCCTCATATGGATGTCATCTTTCAGAAACCCCCTAATGTATATGTTGAGACATTAAACTTCACAAAACCATCAATCATGGCTAAGTCATGGCATCATCTAAATTCCACCTATGAGGATGAAATATGAGTACAACTGCAAATTCATTAACCTGTATATTATGTTGCAGTATTTTATCACAGCACAACTGATAACTTTAGGCTTAGTCATTACTTCATGAAGTAAGCTATCTAAAAAGAATTAGAAACACTTTAGTTCCACAAGGAAGCCGGTCAATGGTTATATAAACATTAATTAGAAAGGAAAATAAAGTTTTCATTTTCTTATCATAAAATTTCAATGCATATATGTTTAACTGACAGGTTGTATTCAAACACTCACATCACAACTAATCAGTTAACTTCACTCGAGGAAAAAAACAGAATAGAGAATTGTGCTTTAGAGGATACCATGGGAATAAGTGTATAGATAGGATTTATAAAATACAAACGAGGCAGAAGGATAAATTCCAACCTTAATAGTTACCATTTTATTTACTTTGAAAATAGTCAAATAACCCTGCTGATTTTTTTTTCTGATTCCTGGATAGAAATTTCGTTAGTTGAGTGTTGAACAAATTTCTTTCTATCCCTACTGGCTTAGAATAGAGGTAGACTCTGATTCCTTGCTCAGACTCTAAATAAAAGATGAAAATCCACTGCAAATACTGAAATTCCATCCTACTTCACTGAATCTGATTTCAAACATACAATGCACTTAGTCGTGAAAAAAAAAAAAAAAAAAAACGAAGGCACACCTTATCAAAAGTAAAAACCCGGTCAATCTGCTTTCCAGCGATCGCCTGCGAAACCGCGACCTCCCTCTGGTACTCGTTGCAGGTCACCACCTGCGGCGCATTGTTTCGCAGCTCGTCTTCGTTAAAGGGCCTTCAGATCAGCAAAAAAAGTAAAAAATAGTCAGAACCCTAAACAAACATCATTGACTATGGCCTCAAATCACACCGCCAGACGGGCCCTTATAGATTCCATCCCCTAACCCTAATCGAGTAAAACAGAGAGAACTGGAGCTCTTCCTTCCCCTACCTGCAGCGGAGAAGAACCTGAACGTTCACCGCCTTGTCCTTCTCGTGGCGAGATCCCATCTCCGACAGATCCGAGTCAACAGAGAAGTCGAAGGCCCGTTAATGGCGACGCTGGAGTGACCGGGGATCGGAATGAAATTTACGCAAAAAGGATGGCAAATATGTTGGGCTTTTTGCTCGTTGTAGAAAAGGCGGGATTCGAAACGGAGTTTGAAATCGAGGCGAAATGTCCGCACGATAAGTGCGATCATAAAGAATCAGACGGGCACGATATAAGCAGAGCAGATCGGGTTCGTAAAGCTCTCCGGTTCAGATGGGCTATTCTTGACCGTCCGATTTTGAACGGACGTCGATCTGCTTATAGAAGATGTAGAAGTCAGGTCCGCTTCCGCTCCATTCCGATTACTCAATGGGTCTCTAGTTAGAAGCTCAAAAATCAAATTAAAAAATTATTGGGGAATAACATTATTCATCGTATTTCACTAAACGTATGCAAATATTAGTAATTATACTTGATACCTTAGGTATCCTACCTATATAAGGTCCACAGGAAATGCTCACACTAGCCTGCCTTGAGATAGCTAGGTTATATATCATTGTGATAAAAGGTGAATATATTTGTCATCAGTGCCCCTGCCAATCCATCCCAGGGCCAACACAGATGAGGTAAATCACAAGCAGCTACTAGTCGGGCTACTAGCCTTTAAAATAGTGACTAGCATATAAAAAAGATATTTTATCTCGACTTTATCGAGGTTTACTAGATTATATATCATGTCGAGTGCCCGAGTAGTCATTTGTCAAGAGCCAAAGAGCAAGTGTAGATTGTTCGAGAGTTAAATGAATGAGGATTTGAGGGCCAAGGCCAAATGCCCGACGGCTCAAACGCCCAAAAAGTACTAGAGAGCCTGAGTCCGAATGTCTGATTGTCAAGCAACCACGAGCCAAAGACTCAGGAGTCCTATCTTTATATGAAGGACCATGAACTCGAGTTCGTCATGCAAAGGAAAGACAGCAAGTGTGTGATAACGCATAACAATTGTCTCCATTTAGGCAAAGTAGCTACAATCATTATGAAACTTTGTAAAACAGTGTTATCGTTGTAAGGAGATGCACCATTTGAGAATCAGACGGTATAATTTTTCACCTTTGTTTTGTCTTCATATACGATATCGATATTGGAGAGGTACATCTATTCACTATTCTGTCATCTCCTCTGACACTCTGATTCGGAGTAGATATGTAGTCCCCATCGGATGATGGGTGGTTAGAGGGCAAACCGAATTCTCTTGTCTATTTGTTTTTGGATTAGGAGATAGTTCATAATTTAATTATAGTTAAATCATGATGGTCATAATTAGTTATAATTTTTCTATAGATTCATCTTCTCGTCTAAATTATAGTTTAGGTCAGGGTGAATGGTCAGAGGTCGTCCTCCGCTCGGCAGCTCGGTCACCTACCCATCACCGACGACCTCTGGGCGGCCTCCAGCTATCTACCCGACTCAAACTATAACCTAGATAGAAAGATGAACTCAGGGAGAGATCGTAACTAATTGCGGTCGAATCACGGTCACAATACTACCATAATTATATTATAAATCATCCCGTAATCTATAAAAAGTGGATAAAAGAATCCTCTCTTAGAGGATAACATATCTGAGAGTATTCTAAATACTAATTTTATTTTAAATTTTATATTTTGTAGAAAAAAAACTTTGCAGCTATCTATCTATCCGTTACATGAATTTAAATTTCATGAAAATTTTAAGAAATAAAATTAATTTTTTAAATATTAAAAAATCATTTAATTTGGGAGGGAGAAAATAAAGTACATGGATTAGATAATAAAAAACAAATACTACGTGGAGAAAACAAATAATAACAAAACTAAAAAAGTGAAATAGGGAGAAAAAATAAAAAAATAAAGACAATGCAAATTTTAGAGTAACTGATGTAGGGAGTATTACTAAGTGCTTCTTAAATCCTATTTGTATAGAAGCACTTTTAAGTATTTGTGAACATTAAATTCTACTTAAGATTGTATACCTTTTACTCAAAAACTATAAGTAAGAATTTGATATGTATATATTGATCCGGTGGTAAGAAGGGGCTCGGTCAGTAGAGAAGTCAATAACACGTGAAAGGTCAAAGTCAGGGTGGTCAATGCCTCGGGGTCAGCCGACCAGGCGACCCACCTACCTGAACCACACAGCGGTCACCCAAGCCGGCGCTACGACAGCTCGGCTAGATGCCAAGGTTCCGACGCTCAAAAGGCTCAAGCATGGCTGAGATGCGAGCCGAGTGGCCGTCTTGCTCAGCCGAACGGTGGACACCACCCCAGCCAAGCACGCCAGGCTCCCTTGCTCGACGAGGCGGAGCCGAGACAACTGACTACATGCCGAGTGGCCCACCCGCTCGGCCAGGTTACTACACCGACCGAGCGACAGGGCCGCCTAGTGACTCTCCCGCTTAGCCCGGTAACGGACAGGGGGAGTAGCTGGGGATATCTTCCTAGGGACTAGTGTCGCCAACAGACAGCATGGGGGTGGCATGGTCAGACAGAGAATCGTACGGTGGAAGCTCAGGGATATGCTCAGGCTATTGAGGTATGACATCAGACAAGCTTTCCCGACACATCCTTTTTAGACATGCTTTGAGGAGCGTGCGCCCTCGAGAAGCTTGCACGCGCCTTCTGGAGGCCCTATATAAGGACCCCCAGACTTCGATGGAGGTATGCTCAATCATCTACTGTAGTTACAATTTTCATTTTCTTCTTGCTCTCTACTTGTTGTCGGAGATTTGACTCGAGCATCGGAGGGCTGTCGCCAGGAACCCCTTCCCAGCTCGGTTTTGTCTTGCAGGCTCTCATCAGCGGGAGGTTTACGTCGGCGGAATATCCACCCCTTCAACAACTTCAACCAGTCAGCGAGAGCGCCAGGGGCGGATCCAGAGGGGGGGCGGCATCGGCGGTCGCCCCCCGCCGGCAATGGAACCCCTAGTATTATAGGGTTCCACCGGTGGAGATAGAGAATACCGTCCCTTGTTCCACGTAAAAATCGCCCCTCCATGCTTGAATTCCTGGATTCG
>JBBMJZ010413100.1:14460183-14472124 GCA_037833815.1 Zingiber zerumbet
TAATGTAAATGTGAATTTCATCTATGAAAAGGATTACTAAAAACATGTATTGTGAATCAAAATAATGTAGCAAAAATCATGGTTATCACCCACCCCGTGCCGCGACAGTTTTCTGCTTCGGACTTTTGTTTCCTGGTTTTTGGTTGATCTACATACTTGTGATGTGTAGTTGTACTCATGGATTTCTATATCGAGATTTTTGGCTATTACCCTTGTTTTCTGCTGCGATAGTTTTTCGTTTTGGGTTGTAGTAGAGTAGGTTTTTATTAAACTACGTGGTTTTGTAGTCATCCGGAGGCTGAATTATTATAAATTGCGTGGAATGCTTATCATATTTTATTGTATATGTTCCGGTTGTGTTGGCCGAGGATTGAGGGGCCTTGAGGGCTTGTAGATAAGTTTTTGGATTGTCACCCGAACAAGGGAGATGCTACCAAAATTTCTCCGGTAGGAACTCACCTGGGGCATGACAACAACTATGAAAAATAGAATATACATATAATAATAAAAATAGTAAAACAAAACATGTATGATTGGATGTTAAGCCCTGAGTATTGCGACACTCTTCTAGGTGCTTCTCGGACCACAAGAGTTGAGTTTGGAGCACTTTCTAAGTAGTAGCACGAAGATGAACGTTAGCAAGAGTTGTTGGAAGATGCTGCATTGACTCTCCTTTTATACAACTCGATCGGCACTTCTCTGGTCGATTGGAGGCCTTTCAGTCGCCTAGGGAGCTGCTGACATGGCTGCAAAGTTTATTCTCTTTGAGATAAGTTTTTGACCACAGGGTTGACCGGACACCTTCCGGTCACCCCGAGCTCAGCCAAAACTTATCTGAGATCTAACTTGTTTGGACTCGATCAAGTCTACTTCTAATCGACAAAACAACCCTTCAGTTGACCGGATCTTGTCCAATGACTAGGACCAGTTCTCAACTAGTCCCGCCTGAGCTTCATCCAACTGCTATTTTTGACAAAACAAACAAGCAAATAATAAGCAAAACCCTAATACTTGGTTTACCCATACTAGGTTTTCTTTGACAAGCAATCAGCTCCCAGCTGATTCACTTGGACTTATTTGCTAAGCAATTAGCTCCGACTCTACTTAGACTTATTTGTCAAGTAATCAACTCCCAACGTACTCCACTTGTTTGCCAAGCAATCAACTCAGCTGATTATACTTGGACTTATTTGTCAAATCTTCAGCTTTTAGGTGGTTCCACTTAGACTTGATTTATTTTGCATCCAGCTAGGGCTTTCTTGCATGGTTCCAACCAAGATTTATCTTTATATCTAACTCTCAATTAGGACTTTAATTACCTAGTTCTACTAGATCTTTTCACTATCTGGTCTTACTTGAACTTCTCAAGGTTCAAGTCAACCTTGACTGTGTTGGAATTTTTCACTTAACTTGATCAATCATGATCAAGTTATTTGGTCACCCATGATCAAATTTTCTTAAATATCAAAATTATAGAGGTCGATTATATTAACACAATTATTAGTAAATTTTAGTCAAAACTCACTAAAAAAATTTAGATTTATTAAATTTAATCCAAACTAGAATCAATATTTCCACGCCATATTTGGCTCGCTGTGAGTTTTTTTTTTCTTTAAATCAACCTTTCTATGATGGAGAGAAATAGTATGTTCAAAACTCGATAACATGTGGCATATTTTCAAAAGTTTTAAATCTGCTTCAATGGCTCGAGTGGATCAAACGAGATGAAAGGGTACTTTAGAAAAGAGATAAGTGATTTAGTAAATTTAAAAGTATAATACATGATTTAGATATTTATGAGAGTTGAGTGTGCAAGTTCAATAAATTATTATAAATTTTTTCTCAATATTAGAGTTAGCCTTTCACGATGGGCTAAGAAGTTCAACTAACCTGGTCAGCTTTTTTTTTTTAATCAATTTATGGGCTTTATAACTATGTTTCAATTGACTGATTTCATATTTTCACCTCCACTTCTACCCAGTACAAATCAAGCTGAGTGGACATAGCTAAGGGTTTCCATATTGGTGTTATAATTGAGTGTTATAATATGTTATTGGTGTTAAAACTAATATGAGAAGCATGTTAATTCTAACCTGTATTGAACACGTTAAATGAGTTAAATGAATTGAATGTGTTCAAATGTTTCTTTTATATATAAAAAAGTTCACGTGGTACGTGCATGCACTAGGTGAGAGAAACATGAGAGGGCTACATGGGTGCCCTCCCATGTTTTTTTATTAAAAAAATATAAAAAATTAAATTTTAAAATTAAAACTAATAAATAAAATTAAATTCGTGGTATATTTTTTCACGAGGTTAACGTAAAAAAAATGAATGTGAAAGAATAAATATATTAATATAATATGTACGTGGTAGGTGTATCTTATAATAATGAAAGTTAATACTAAAATCAATGTAAAAAAATGAAAGTGTTAATATAATATGTATATGGTAAGTGAACCTTATACTTTTTATGAGGTGGTGAATATTATAATATCTACCAATGCAACGGATGCCCTAATAAGTATAAAAATTCTTATATATTTACTTAATAAGATAAATGACAACACAAAATAAACTACAATTCGATATTAACTTCAATTGCGTTGATAATAAAAAAATCATCCATCTAATTATTGACGATATTCCTCCTAATTTGTTTATTAAATAAATTTAAAACACAATTTATACCTACTTAAAAATCAACCTCTAAAATATTTATCCTTTTGAAATTTGAATCTATATTCTCTAAGAGCATCCACATTGCTATATTAATAGAGTGTTATAACATTCCTAGTAATGTTAAAACCAATGTGAAGAGCACCCCTTCACATGAACAACGTTCAAGACATTGAATGTGTTCAATATGGCATGGGGTGGGCTAGCCCTGACCCATCCCATAAGTGTATTTTTTTTTAAAAAAAAAATATTTATTAAAATAAATTAAAATTTTTTAAATTAAAAATTAAATAAAATAGATAAATAATAAAATATGAGTATATTTTTTAATAATAATAATAATTTAAATATTTTTAAATATATTTATTTAATATGATATAATTTTAAGATAATTGAGTGAACTGTAATATTTATAAATAATAAGGGTTAATATTAAAAGGAATGTAAGTGAAAGAGATATGTTATTATAGTAAGTATGTGATAATAAATTTTATATTTTTTTAATGAAATGATGGATATTCTAATAATCATATATTTAAAATGCTCTAATTTATTCATTTGAGTACATTCTTGAAGTTCAAAGCAGCTTACACCAGGCCCTTTGCAAAGTCGTCTGAAGTCTGCCAACACTGGGACCTATTGCTAAGTTGTTTGTCTCAGACGTATAAATAAAAGCCATATACCACTAAATCCTGAAGCCTGACTAAGGCCTCATGTCAGACCTATAGCCACCGTCAATAAGCATAATACACTCTGATGAACCTTAGCCCTCTTTTCCCCACAAGAATGATAAAGTATTAAATTGGTAATTTTATCGTTCATATTTCTATCCCGCACATAATGCAAATGGTGATCCTTTTCTGTCCTCTGCCTTCTTCCGCATCCTTAAACCTTTCGAAGCTCCAGCCTTCATGGCACCCTTTCCGCTCTCCTTTACCGCCGAACATCATGCCTTCAACCCCAACCTTTCGACCACCAAAATTAGGCATCCCCAACCCAAGCAGCTCATCTGCACCGTTCGCGCTCACGGTTGGACCGACCATCACGCCCAATTCTGTCCGAAAACTGAAGCAACTAGTGGCATTGAAGATGCTTCCTGAAGCCATGGATCTATATCTCGATATGAAAATCCAAGGAATCAAAGTGGGAGTGGTTCTTGAATCCATGCTGATCGATTTGTTGATGAAATCTGAGCGACCGGATGATGCATTCAGGGTGTTTGATGAAATGCCCCAAAGGAATGTTGTCACTTGGACGTCAATGATCTCGGGTTGCGTTAGGAATGGTTTTGGAAAGACTGGAATCTATCTGTTCGTTCAAATGCTTGAATCTGGTGTGCTTTCAAATGATTTTGCAGTTAATGCTGCCATCCAGGCTTGCACTGACGTGGCTACTCTTAGATGTGGTGAACAGTTGCATTCACTGATTCTTCGCTCTGGCTTTACAGAGGATTGCTGGAGTAGTATCAGTCTGATTGATTTTTACTCAAGATGTGGATTGGTTGATAGAGCCGAACTAGTGTTTGCTGGAATTACAGACTTAGATGTGGTGAGCTTTACTTCACTAATTTCTGCATATTGTAGAAACAACTTGTTTGATTCTGCAATGGCATTGTTTGATGAAATGGTTAGGCAAGGAATTGAGCCAAATGACCATACGATTACTAGCATATTGGCAGCATGTCAACTACGCTTGGGTGAGCAGCTCCATGGGTACATGCTAAAATCTCTCATCGCCAACAGTGTGCATTCTGCAACTGCTTTACTTGATTTTTACTGGAGGAATTATGAAGTTGAACAAGCAAAGTTAGTGTTTCATCAAATGGAAGCTAAGAATGTAATCACCTGGAGCTTAATGATCTCATGCTGTGTCCGGCATGGGGAACTACATGATGCTATGAGAATATTCAATGACATGGTTTCTGCTGGAATAAGACCAAATGAGTTCACTTTTTCAAGTATCCTTGGAGCTTGCAGACCTTCCCAAGAATTATCTAAGTTGGGTTCCCAGCTCCACTCTTTGTCAATCAAGAATAAGATTGCCTTGGATATTCGAGTAGCTAATGCTTTGTTGGCCATGTATGCTAGATGTGGTAAGGTCCAAGAACTGGAAAAGCTGTTTCTTGAAATTAAGGAACCTGATGCAGTCTCTTGGACTTCTGTCATCTCTGGTAATTTCCAGAATGGATATGATGATAGATCCATCGAGTGGCTATGCCATATGCATGGGGATGGATACATGCCCAATGAGTATGGATTATCTAGTGCCATAAGCTCTTGTGCTAATCTAGCTTCACTGAATCATGGACGACAATTTCATTGTCTTGCTCTGAAATTAGGGTGTGACATCAATGTTTGCACTGGCAACGCATTAATAAACTTGTATGGCAAGTGTGGTTGCATAGACGATTCAGAATTAGCATTTGACTGCATGCATACTCATGATATCATGTCCTGGAATTCATTAATTTATGGTTATGCCAACAATGGGCATGGTAGAGAGGCACTAGAAGCAGTTGATAAGATGTTGGAGACTCCCTGCAGCATTCCAGACGAGTCAACATTCCTAGGGATTTTGGTTGCGTGCAGCCATGTGGGCTATGTTGATCAAGCGGTCAGGTATTTCAAGCTAATGAGTGATACCTTTAAGATTATACCGTCAGCTTCACATTATGCATGTATGGTAGATATAATGGGCCGAGCTGGAAGACTTGAAGAAGCGCTTGATTTCATTAATCAGATGCCATTTAAGCCTGGCGTAGCAACATGGAAGACCTTATTAGGATCTTGTATGATGCAGAGGAACTTAGAACTTGGCAAACTTGCTGCAGCAAAGATTTTTGAGCTGACTTCGTTGGACTCTGCAAGCTATGTGCTTCTCTCTAACCTGCATGCTTTGCATGGTGAGTGGCACGATGCCAAGATAGTAAGGAACAAAATGGAAGAAAATGATATTCAAAAAGAAGCTGGACGCAGTTGGATCCAGATTAACAATGAAGTGCACTCTTTTGTTTCAAGAGATGACTCTCATCCTGAATCTGCAACTATCTATCACAGATTAGAAGAAATATTTAACATAATAAAGTCTGAAAAATGTTTATGTGAGACAAACATTGGTGCAAATGAGTTTGAAATTAGTGTTTAATAAAACTCAGCATTTTATTGTCAAAAGAAAGAGGTATGTGACATATGATGGATTTACCAAAATGTTAAATTTTGTTGAACATAGATTTTCATGACTTGGTTTCCCTCTTATGCCTATAAATTGTTCACATACTCAATATTATAGACACGGGGAAAGGAGATGGAATTATTAGATTTGCTTTATTTCCACATTTACTACAAAACATTTGAAACATGGTAATTTGGCCACTTAGATCAAGTCCTTGACTTGCTAGGTCTTGCGTCTTACTCAATTTAGACCTTCTAACCAGGGCTTTAAGTTCAAGAATCTTCGACCTTTCATGTCTCGCTTTGACGTTAGCCGGGTCATCAACCTTTTAGGCCCCACCTTATATTTAGTTTGGCCTCATTTTGTCTTTGAGTTGGTTCATTGGTTTTTATTTTCAAGCCCACCGTGTCTTCAATTTAGGTCTTCAATCATTTTTTGGGTCAACAATCTCTGACCACATGGCCATGAATGCCTCACCTAGATTCAGAGCCGTCTCAACCATCATTTGAGGCTCTAGGCCGAAAAAAATATTTGGGGGACTTATATTCTTTTTAAAAAACAAATATTAATTTTTAAAAATAGATTTTTATAAAAAATATAATTAATAACATTTAATTTTATTAGTCAAATTTAAAAGGTACTACATTGTAAAAAGTTATTTTCCCCAATCAAAAGTAGTGACCTAGTAGTTCATAATTTTACCATTGTGCTAAATATAATTTGTTATATATTTATCTAATACATATTTTTCATTAATTAAATAAAGATAAATTTTAGTTAAATTTAGCCATGAGTGATAAATTATTATAATACTATTAATATATATTTTAATTGCTATTTTAAATATTTTTATTAATCAATTCTAACTCTAATAAAAGGAAATCTTAGTATAATAATAAAATTACTATCGTATGACTTAGATGTCACATGCTTGAGTTGTGGAAATAAGTTCTTGCAAAGAAAGATAAGACGGGATACAATAGAATCTTGCCTAAGACCCCATATTTGTAGGTGTTTCATTTATCGGACTATCGTTTATCAATTTTAATTTCAATAAATTATAGATCAAATTTATTTAATCAAAAAAAAATTTAATTAGTAATCTTTTTTAGACATTGACAATGAATTATTAAGAAAAATTGCACACAATAACTTACTGAGGAGTAAGGTCACAACAATAATAATATAAAAATGATGATAAAGGGAAAAAAAACAAAGAGCAAAAATTAAAATTTAGAAAAATAATCTTGTATAATATTAAATATGTTTTTGAATTTTTAAAAGTATTTTATATTAATTACTAATAAGTATAACCAATAAATATTTTAGTTTATTAGACAAACTTAACTTTTGCTAGTAAATTATATTTTGATTAATAAAAAATTAAGCATGATCAAATTTTAGTAAAAATTAATAAATTATTAACAAAATCTAACTTTAACAATAAAAAATTAAAATTATCCGCAAATTTATTTTTGACTAGTAAAACATTAAAAATTATATATATGTAAATATATATATAATTGATATGTTGCGGACTCGTTCTTACGAATTTGTGCGCACCTAAGGCGCCTTCAATACATTAGAGGTGCCTTGGGATTTTTTTTTTAATGTCATTGAGGTGCCTGAATCAAATTTAGGCGCTTCAATTCTTTATTTCTTTATTTTTTTTGATATATTATATGTATTTAAGATTCAAGATTTTAATGTTTAGGAGTTGATTTATAATAGATTTGAGGTAATACAATGTTTCCTCTAAGATTCAAGTTTCCCTCTTAATTTATAATATTTAAGATTAACAATTTTAGATACTCATGTAGGAGAGAGATAAAAGTTCAATCTTCAACCCTTTTGATACTATTGAAATTTACAAACGACATGGAAGCTAAGGTGGTGCACAGTATGGTCTAACCTACTTATGGTGCTGAGATATCTACGACGAGGTGGATACCAAGGTGGATTATTTGTAATCCAACCTACATAATTTGACTTGACTAGTGCACACTAAAAAAAATATTATACTAGATGACATCGAATTTGGGCCGATTGATTAGGATTGATTAGATTCCATAGAAATTTTTCATTGACTGTTATGATAAATTAGAAAATATTTTTGATAGACGGCTCAAAAGCTCAACATCTGATAGTTACTCGTCCCATTTAGAGAAAAAATCTCTATAAAGAAATCATAGTTGAAGATCAAATTTTAAATATCTGAGTAATAATTTAATGTCCTTCCGTTATATCATAACCCGTGACAACCTATGCACACTAAAGCAAACGACATAGGGCAACAAAAATTATTTGTGACCCTTTGATGCTTAAATAACTATTGTCACGCCCTAGAGGAGTCCCTGCCAGAGAAAAATCCGACAGCATCTCCTCTATACCGGTGACAATCTGAAGCATATATACATCAACAACAAAATACATCAGCCAACACGGTTGGAATATACACAATCACGCAGTTATATATATTAAACAGCTCACACAAATGTACTAAAATCACAACCACGTAGTTATATATTAAACAACTCACTCGACTGTACTAAAAACACAACAGAAAAATAAATGGAAAGTCCATACAACCAAAACAACACAATGTGCGCCGTCACGACTTAAAACACAATTACAACACTAAAAATAATAAAATAGCCACATAGATAAACACCATACAATGCTAAAATAATAAAAAATATATGAAAGAAATCAAAAGCGAAGTAAAACCATCTTCTGATGTGATGAGGGACTAGCAGACAGGATTCTCCAAGTGACATGACACATCTATGCGCTAACCTAAAAACAACAGGAAAAATGAAGCAACGGGGTGAGTTCAACAACTCAGCGGGTATCAAGCTGACATGCATAATAAACTATAACTACCAGTAATAATCATGGAGTACAGTCTCCTAACTAATAACAAGAAATGCAAAATTGAACAAGGGGAGAAGAACTATACTCACCAGGGTCTCCTATCTTGATATAAGGGTTGTCAGACCAAATACATAATATATCCTGTATGCATGTCAAACATATGCATCCACAAAAATATAACATTCAAAGTGCAGCAATCACAAACAATAAATGTAATCCATGCATATGATGTAAAAATGACATGGTCACCCCTAACGCCAGTCAGCCATCTCACACGCGATGGTGAGACCGAGTGGGTAGGGCTATGACAACTGTGCACTCTGCCATCACTACTCCTGAAGAGTGACTGAGTGGATAGGATGCTGTCGGAGTACACCTATCCTCCTACCTCAAACATAGTGAGGGAGCGCAATGTTCTCATCTCCCTGAGATAATCCAGAGGAGGGATCCCTGTCCGCTACCACGCTACAGTCACACTACCCATGAGCGGACCAACTGAGCCTAACAGAGTAAACTGCCATACACACCTTGAGTATTGTTCCACTACCCATGTAGTGGTCACGTTGTGTGTAGGCCATATAGCCGGCGATGTGCTCAACAATAATTGAGTCGACAATCATCCAGCATGCAATCATATAGGATGGTGCATGATGTTACAGCATGTAAATCATAATATATCCTCATCCATAATATATGTGCCAAAAAGGTAAATGCATATATAACAACGATATAAGCAACATGAATCCAAGAACATGTATCAAATATGTCTAGCAACTAATCTAGTATAGAGAAGCACTAACAATATCTATCTCTATGAACATATAGACACATGGTAAGAGGTAAGAGCATATAAGTCTAATGTGTAGTAACTGACAGTAGAAATATATAGCAGGTATCACATGAACTAAAACTAGGGAAATAATAAATCTACCAATTACCACTAGTTATATATATACTACGCATATCATAAGACACTATCAAAGAGATAAGTCAAAGGGTACCCACCTCAAATAGAAGATCCAATCAAGCTAAATCCAACGTCGAGACGCTCGTTTCGAATCAGAGTCCTATATCAATCAATCAATCAATATATATATATATAGCTAAATAAAATACCTAAAACTAAATTAGGGTAAAACCCTAATCAATATAACCATTAACCCTAACTAATCATAATCATTTGGTCAACTAGGGTTAACTTCATTAACCCTAATCATATAACCATTCAATTTGTTTTAAACTTATACATAAATCAACCTAAACTCACCTAGTATAATCTATCATCCAACAACTCATGAACAACCTACTACAATACATAGCAATCCTACCCTAGTAGCTTGCTGATGGAAACAATCAAAGATACTTACCGTTAAATACTTACCTAAAGATATAGAAGAAATCAACAGTTGACCACCCTTCTAGCCTCTGCCCGACAGCTCAAATGATCCCATATCTTCAACTGAAACCCCCAATCAGCCGCAAGAAAGAGGAAGACAAGGATCTCTATTGGTCACCTCCAGAAAGTGTCACCCAATCCGATCCAGCCTGAGAAGACACGATAGCGATAAGAACGTGATGGATCTAGGGCACAGATTGCAACAAGAATGCGACTACAGCGAGAAAGAGTTGTTTGGAAGATAACCTTATAGATATTGAAAATTCAAACTTTATCATCAACTAAGAACGTGATGGATCTTAATTGAAGCCATTCTATTAGTATTGTTTTTGTTAATTAGGGTTTGATGATAAAAGAGTTGAAAAGGTTGGGTTAAATCTAATTTAACCAATGGATTTGAGTGAATCGAGGTTCATAGTTGGATTAGGATTTTTCCCTAATTAAGTTGGGTTGGGTTTAGCTAGTTGTTGTTTATGAAATTAGTTAAATTGTACATCATGTGATTTGCAGGACATTGATTCGAGGCGAGTGTCACGACGTGGGTTTTAGTTTCATATGATCGACAGATAAAGGTGGGTACTTCTTACCTTGATTCTGTAGTTCTTTGAACTTAGTGCACGAGCTATCTTTGGATAGAAACTATTTTTACCTTGACTCCACTCTTATTTTTCCTGCGCTTGATACTTTTACTCAATCTTTGAGATATTCGTTTCCATATCTATATAGTCTCTCATTGTAATCCATGATACGAAGCAGATACTAGATACCATGTTTTCATTTTTTTTATTGTTCTTTATTTATGTACCATATTCAGCATGCTGGCTTTATGTAGCATACCTAATTTCTGCTTATATTTGTATGATGACGGTTGCATCTTGGGCATCATATTATTGCATGCATGTTAACGACAAATTCTCCCTTGTGGTCGAGAGAGTCATTGACTAGGGCCGCACGCTTGGCCACTCAAGAGAGTGGTAGCTGGAGCAGATGCCGCTTGTCTTGTCGTGTTTCCACTCGCTCACTCATAGGTAGTGATAGCTAGAGTTGCGAGCTGCAGGGACCCCCATTACAGACGTAGCTAGTTAGCTACTATACATCTGCCCCCTCAGCCACTCGAGAGGGTGGTAGCTGGAGTGGTGTACAGTCTGTCATTGACCCAACCTCTCGACCATATAGGGGTCATGGTGCAGAGAGTTGGCCGGGAGTAACCATCCGTGCATACACTGTTGGTATTATACTTACTTTGGCTACTGCTATTTACATATATTGTTATTGCTTACTTGTGCTGTTGTTGTATACTTATGCTGCCATCGCTTACTGCTGTTGTACACTTATGCTGTTATTGCTTACTTATGCTGTTGTTGTATACTTATGCTGCCATCGCTTACTACTGTTGTTCACTTATGCTGATATGCTTGCTTATGTTGAGATATACACTCTTTGTAGGTGTTTAGACATTGGTTTATTTATTGAAAATTTGTATATACCTTACATATTTTTTTTTCTGTAGTTATGAGCAGTACATTAGTAGATTATTACTACTTCTAACCTTCTATTACTAGCCTAGGAAAGGGTTTCAAGTATGAACGTTATTATATTATCAGGATGTATCTGCTATCTTTTTGGCATTCTCTATTTATTTACTTTGTTCATGCACTATATGTCTATTACTCGCTAAGTCCCTATACTCACCACCTCGCAAACAGGTACTCTTTCGCCAGGTAACAGGTAGATGATGGAGGAGTTGCTTGGAGGTTCCTGGCTGCCAGCCCCACGTCGCATCTAAGATCGGTTTCATGTTATTTTGTAATATGCTTTGAT
>JBBMJZ010413100.1:14474911-14485693 GCA_037833815.1 Zingiber zerumbet
TCTAGACTCCGTGCTAACTATTCGGTCAGCCTATCGACCTAGCTAGACTTCGTACCAGCTATCCAGTCGGCCCATCGACCTAGCTGGGCTTCGTGCCAGCTATCCGGTCAACCCATTGACCTAGTTGGGCTTTATGCCAGTTGTCCGATCGGCCCGTCAACCTAGCTGGATTTCGTGCCATATATCCGGTCAGCCCAGTGACCTATCTAGACTTCTCCTGTACACTTAGTCAAAGTGTTAGATCACATCGAAACTAACTTAACCTACTTTGTCATTCATCAAAATCTGAGTTAGACCATAAGTGCTAACCACACCACCAATCTTCCCCTTTTTAATGCAATGACAACCTGAGTTAAGCTAATATGCAAAAATAACTGGACCAAAGAAATTATTTTGATTTACTTTTTAATTAGTTTGGTGTTTGTTTAGTCTAGTATTTTTGCTAACTTAAGCCACCTAATCCTCCCCCTTTGTCATTCATCAAAAAAATAATAATAATAACAAGCATACACTAGTTAAAGAAAAAGAGGTAAGTAAAGGAAAAAAAATTAACAGAAATTTGTCAGGTTTACTAGGAAGTTTAAGCTTTTAAAAAATAAGTTATTCAAATAAATATTTTCAATAAAGAAGTTTAAAAAAAAAAGATTAAAATAAATTTCAAAGTTTACTATCTTTTTAGAGTTTTAAAGGATATAAAATTTGAAAAGGTTAGAAAGAGTTAGACGATTAAAGGAATAAATTTTGAAAACATTTTAAAGTAACTTTCAAAACATTTTAAAAAAACACTTTCAAAAATTGAATTTTGAAAAAAAATATCTTTTCAAATATTTAAGGTTTTCAAAAATAAGATGATAAAGATGGATTTTGAAAACAACTTTATGAAAACAAGGGATATTTTGAAGTATAACTTTTTGAAAATGAATTTTTTAAAAAAAGATATAAGAAAAGTTTTTAAAAATCGATTGGTAAAACTTTAAATAAGATTTTGAAATCTTAAAACTGATTTTTAAAATTATCTTTAGGAATAAATTTTGAAATTTTGGAAAAAAATAAAATTTTGTAAAATATTTTTAATAATAATTCTCCCCCTGAACCTGACATTACTTTAAAATAACATAGCTAGAAAGTATTCTTAACTGTCTAACCATTAGTTACTTACTAACTATCAGAAAATAACAGTTTTCACTTGGTTAGTCAGATTAAGTTAATGTATCTAGTTAGTGTTTGACTAAGTTGAATAACTTAACCTGATTAATATTAGTTTGATATTTAATGCCCAGACTTATGTTGATGCACTGATATAAGTATCTTAAGTCCAGACAATCTGCCTATACATCTCACCCCTTTTTAAGTTCAGCAATTTACAAACAAGGTAGTCCTAGTGTGTTGGTGAGATGCTCAAGTTCTAGGCATATAGGAGCATGCTTTTTAAGAGATTGAGCTAGTATAAGGCTTAAACTGATTTTTAAAATTCTAAAAATAGGAAATTTTGAGAAATATAAAAGTTTTATCCTAGAATTTAAGAAAAACATTTTTGAAAATAATTTTACAATTTAAAAATCCTAGTCTATTAATCATAACATGATAAGTCAATATCTGAGATGAAACATAAAGAAGTCAATATATAAGTCAAGGAAAAATACACGTAGATAGTGACAATCTAATCTATCGGGATGATGAGGAGTGTAAAATACTGTAACAAAATAATAATAAGGTTTAATGGACGAATAACCTTAACTGAGTTTTTAGGGATTTTCTGGGAATTTTTCGAAGCTCGTATGACATGTTTTGAGGGAATGAATTTATAGACTTGGGAAAAAACCTATTTGGAATATCCAAAAATGAGAGTTGATTGAGTAATAAACTTAGGTTTTGATTTACCTAAACCTAAGTTCAAATTATAAATACCTACTACTGTGTCCGTGCCCTAGCCATCCTCACCACCCCATCTCCTTCACCCGATTCCTCTCCACCTCACGCCAACCCCTCGCTTCTTCTCCATCGCAACACCGAGACCTCTTCCCCTCCTCTTCGTCAACGACGCGGATCTGGCCGTTGTCCCTCTCCCGATCTGTCACCTGTGTCACAGCACCGCCTCCCTTCTTCCTCGCGCCTTCACCGTCGACACTCGATCGTCTGACGCAGTGCCCTAGCTCGCAGCTGTCCCTTCGTCGGAGCAGAACTAGTGGACAGTGCCGCTAGCCACCACATGGGAGTTGGCATCGGACTACCTAGGGCTGACCATCACCCTTTTCCCTCCCGATCTGCCGCCTTTTGCGGTGAGGTCAGATCAACGACGTTGGAGTCCGTCATCGCAAGTGCCGAGCTACCGATATTCCTGGAGTGTGTCATCAGTGCCACCTTCTGGCCACCACTATTTCGCAGATTGCCGGGGAGTAGCCACCAGTAAGCGTCGGTTCTTGAAGTTTTGGGTTCTGCCAATACCTAAATTCACTATTGCTAATCATTGTTCTGATGGCAGAGTCACCACTCTTGCATCTCCGATCATGAGCCACCATTAGCTATAATCGGATAGGGTAAACCCTAACTAAACTCCACTGTCTTACTTTAACTAATAGAATGAAATGAATAATGAACAGTGATGTTATCTGAATTTGATTTCTATTTGAGGGATCTAATCATTAGGGTGATTAGATTAGGGATAATGATGGATATTAGAGTAATTTGATCAGAGAATTGGATCAATTGAAGTTCATCAATTAAGGTAAATTAATGATCATATCGATTAGGGTTTTCCCTAACTAGTTTTGAGGATTTTATTAAGCCATTTAATACACAAGAACTTAGTTAAATAAAATACATTGTGCAGGACTCTATTGAGACAACATCACGACGTGGGATCTATCTGATACGATTTTTATTTTGAGACGGATACCTTTGACTTATCTTCTTTTGATACTGTCATTACGATATGCATAGTATGTTATAGCTAGTAGTAATTGTCATGTTTATATCTGTCTTGGTATGTCACTACTTGATACCTGTGATACATCTTTATTTTTATCTATTATGCATTTAGGCCTATATCATCTTGATTCTTGCCATGTGTATTTATGTTCATAGAAGTAGTGACATACAATGCATTACTCGGTACAGGACTAGCTACTAGTTATATTTGGCATGTGTACCTAGACTTATGATATCTAGATCATTGTTATGGATTCCTTGTTCTTTTTGGGACATATGAGATGGAGGCACATATTGTCAGGTGTTACATGCTTTAGTATCATGTATCATCTTACATGATTGCATGCTGAGCGATTGTCGGCTCCTTTATAGTTGAGCACATCGCAGTTACATGATCTACACCACAACCACTCATGGGTTAGTGGTACTTCAGGCAGGGTATGTGCAGTTGCTCTGTCAGGGCTCCGCTCGGTCGCTCATGGGTAGTGGTGACGTAGCGTGGTAGCAGACAGGGATCCCTCCTCTTGACTATGATACAGGGAAATGAGAGCTTAGGCTCCCTGATAACCATGATTTTACTATACTATTTTGATTCATACATGCATGGTTTGATGTTGTTTTCATAGATGAAACCTATATTTACATCACATTTCATGCATTACATTTATCTTGGACTTAATTGTAAATTATTTTATTATTACGGTATTTGATGCTAATATTTCGATATATTCTTTATAGACATCAAAAGGATCATGGACCAGATCATATCAGATCAGAATTGTGATCAAATCTAGGGCTAAATGAGACGATCAAGTTTTGGAGCATTATGGACCGTTCATCCATGATCCAAGCAAATCTAAGTCATCCATTGAAGATCTGGTCCATCCAACCTAATGAGGAGTAAATCTCAGCCGTAGATGAAGATCTAGAGTTTTTTTATAGAGATTTGAGATGTTCTTACCGTTGATCAAGATCCGAGCATTCTGGACCGTCTGATCCAATTTGAGGTTGATTTAAATCGTGAGAAGCTACAGTGATCCAGGGAGCTTGACGTTTCTGTTCGTGATTTTTCCACTGTTTATCATCTTCATCCCTGACGCTTCCATTCCACATCCAGATTTGAGGTCGAATTCCATTGTCGATGGCAAGCTTTGAACCATCCAGCATCCAGCGATCAAGGAGCAAGGCGCGATTTGAGGGCGTTCCCCATTTTGCGATCTTGATGACCCCGAGCGTCATCCAAGCACAGATTTGAGGGCATTCCCCAATCTGAGTTGTTGTCGTTCATCTGAAGTATATGCGAAGTTTTTCCCAAATCTTCAGAGCCTATTTCATCTATGTTTCTTACTCGCGATTCCAGAATCCATTCGGACAAGCGATTATCAAGTTTCCTCTGTTCTTCGATCGCGGGTAGATTCAGACGATTGTGAGCTCGATGGGCGTTCTCAGAAGGCTAAGAACATCGTCGAAATCAACTAGGATTTCAGATTTTCCCCTCTGATTGCTCGAAGGGCGTTCCCAGAAGCGACTCTGTCTGACGGCAGAGGGAAGGAGTAGATCGACGAGTTGAGTTTATGGAATGTTCTTTTATCTTATATTCTAGTTTTGAATTATAGATTTTAAGCTTTGAATTGTTACTTGTCTTCCAAACAAAACCCAATCTAGATTCGCTAATTTCTAGTGTTTGTAATTAGGATATGTCACTGTTTTTCTTCATTTAGTTCTTCACATTTCAATTCTACAATTAGTTTCATCCTTGTTCCAGACATTAGTTTCTGCAATTAAACTTCTCATTTATTTACAGCGAGTTTTGTTCTCAACTTGAATTTTCGATTCTTGTTACAAGATCTGTTTCTAATAACCTTTCTAAGTCTGTAAGTCAACTTCATTAGTTAGCATTAGTTGGTTAGGTAATTCCAAGTTGTGATCAATTCAAATTAGAGTTTAGAGTTAAGTTCGATTCGCATGAAACTCAATTTTTAAATTTTGTTCTCATTACTGATTTCTTATTTCTGCGGTTTTGGAATTCTGCATTTTTTATTTCTGACTTTATGTTAAGCACAACTCAGTCCAGCTTTAGTAATGCTAGATCTACTTTTGCCTAGGTTGGATTCTTGTGATAAGTTAGCTGCAGTGAGGTTTGTTTGTTTGTAGCTGAATTGATGCAGTTTAGCTATTGGTTTAAGTAGATTTAATTTCTATAGTAAAATGAAAATAAATCTCAGAGAACTTAATTTCCATTAGAAAACCCCAAAAAGAATATCACATCTAAATCAAATACACATTTACTAGTTATCCTTGGAAAAATACGACTTGGGACTCTTTACTACATAACTATTCTTGAGTTTAACTGAGTTTCCAATATTTATTAATTTTGAAGTGCCACGTAATATGTGAAAATGGCTACATTATGGGTCGATTGAGTTTTTGTGGTTCTCTCTTGTCATTTTCCTCTTTTGCATACCCATTCTTTACCTGAATTCTTGAGAGTTGTTTCGGAGGTCCAATGCATTATGAAGTCAATCTCTCTATCTTAGCTTCTAAATGTCTGAACCTCTCATTCTGCTTAATGATATTCTCTATCAAATATTAAGAATTCTTGAATGGTTGCAACAACTCTTGTTTGACATTCAAACTTTCATCCATGGCTCGCACTTCTGGTATTCTTGGGGGAGATGCTGTCCAATTTTCATTTGACCACTCTTAGAAGTTTCATGTCACTTGATCAATTAAGTCCTATTCTTCTTTCAAACTTTTATTCATTAAATAATCTCCTAAATCCCCATATAGAATATATGCATAGTCAGCCAATTTTTCCAAAACATGATAAGGACTCTATCACAATAGACTCTTAAATCTATCTCATACTTTAAATAGTGATTCTTCATCTACCTGAGCAAAGATTGTGACTCTATTCCTCATATATGTCGTCCTACTTGGAGGGAAACAATAATTCAAAAACTATTGCTCCAGTTGTTCCCATCTTGTGATATTTTGTTGAGGGAGAGAATACAATCAAGTCCTTACTCTATCTTTGATAGTGAAAGGAAATGCTAGTTACCGAATAGCATTCGCCAAGACTCTTTCATAATTTACCATATTATATTATTCTTGAAATACCTCAAGGTGCAAATATGGGGTTTTCTGAATTTGCTCCTCCAAATTTATGAACTTGTATCATAGAAATTAATGTTGGGCCAAGTTGTAAGTTGTCAACATTGATTTGAGATAGCACAATGGAAGATTTTGCTCTTACAGATATGGGTGTGAAAAATTCTCTCAAAGGTTTGTTTGCCATTTTAATGCCCATTGGATCTTGTAAAAAAAATAGTAGATTTTTGGAAACAATCACATTTACCTATAAAATAGAATTATTAAAAAAATAAAAAAACAAAATTTAAATAGCAAGAAAGAAAATACAGAATTTATTAAAAAAGAAAAAGAAAAATACAGAATTTGCAAGAAATATTAACAAAGAAAAGGAAAGGTCTAAATTAACTAAATTGTTAATCAACTAATGTTAATAAGAAACAGTCCACAGCAACGGTGCCAAAAATTTGTTAGTGAAACTGTAAGTGCACGATTAAGTCATCAAGTAATAAAAATATCAATTCACAGGGACTGCTGATTAAGCATTAGTTGAGTTCGCAAAGCAAGTTATCAAGATGATCGAAGGTTGTGAGAATGCAAGTTTGCATGCGAAAGAGAGAGTTTAGAGAAAAGGTTTGAGAAAGAGAGAGACTAAGCAAGAGGGGTTGAGAGAGAGAGAGTTAACAAGAGACAGGAAGTGATTGAGGGAGAGAATTGGTTGGAGGAATGATTCTAAGATTTTAATTTTATTATGATGTTAATTAATGTCCCGATGTATTGTTCATCTCTTTACATCCATGCTAACACTCATGTAGGGATTATAATTAAATTACCAGTACAAACCTGTGATGGTTCTATTAGAGTGTTTACATCATTTTGTTCCAATGCTATTAAGTAGAAAAGGTAAAATAGAAAGTCTGATTAAAAGAATACTCATGTCACATGAGGGCCCCCCAGTCATACACTCTATATTACACAAGTTATTTCCAAATATTGAATTGGTGAAAATTTATTAAACTCTAATTAGCTAATATTTTGTAGAGAATTAGTTCTCATTTCAAAGTGATACTCTAGAAGAATTGGTTAAAGGGATACCTCTCTGTCAGAAAGGGCCCTGGTCATACAATCTAAAGCATATCCCCTATATGATGACCAATCATTCACTTCCATTCGATCAAATAACACATACATGAACTCATTCACCATACATACATTCATAAACATATCATAGAACAAGGAAATGACTAAATACATAATTCACATATCAATATCACATCACAATTTCTTCCTATATTCTACAATTCAAAGAATCTACTCTATAATAAAGGAAATACAACCAAGAGACAAGTAAAATAGTAATCTACAATTCTATACTCAAGATAGAGAGAAGAGAATGTTTATCAATGTATTGCCAGTCTTCTTGGATTAAATCCTTTATCAGGAGGTTGATGGATCGTCGAGATGGATGAAGATGACTCCTCTAGGGTTTTCCCTGGAGGGGGAAAACCTTCTCCAAGGAAGGGGGTAGAGCCCTTGGTCCAAGATGGGTCAAGCAAGAGTTTACTTGACCCTTGTTTACCTCCTCCAAACTTTCTAGATCTGCCCCCTTTATTGGGATCTGCCAAAATTGGTTTTTCATAACTTAGACTTGATTTTCTCAGTTTACACTCTGAACCAAATTTATAGACCTTGATATTATCTATATTTTTATAAGTGGCACAACCTATGACTCTAACTGATCCTAAAGTTATGACCCTTTGAAGTTTAGTTTGCAATTTGGGTTGGGCAAATCTGCTAGATTTATAAGGCTCCACTAAAATAATTTTTTCAACCTTTAGATATAGTTTTCTCAGTTTTCACTCTGAGCCATAATTATATAACTTTGATAGGTGGCTCAACCCATGTCTCTAACCGAGTAAAAATGTTATAATCATTTTACTTTTTATCTATAGTACTATTCAGAATTTGACATGGTTGTACCATAAAACATGCTGGGAAAGTCTTGAATTTCATATGGTTGTGATTTTTAGCATGGTCTGGCCATTTGGGAGGCTTTTGGCTCTGTTTTAAAACCATTTGGAGCCCAATTTTATTAATAGATGAGGCTTAGTCGTGCCCGGAAGGTATGACCAGACCATGTAAACTTCTGTTTGAGCTGTGGGGAGAAGCACAATCGGACTATGAAACCTTCTGTAAGAGACATGGGGAGAGGCATGAACGAACCATAAAACATGTTGTTTGAGCCATGGAGAGAGGAACGACCAAGCTTGGGAGGCACGGTCGGACTATGAAACCTTTTGTGCATTGGCGTTGAGACTTCCTGGAGACACGACTATGGCTATGAGGCACAACCATGTGGTCGTTGAATAAGGCACGATCATGCCTAGGGAGCAAGACCATGCTTTGCTGAATTTTACTTTAAAATGCATCCTATCAATCAAAAAATGAAAAGAAGATATTTTTAAACTAAAGGAGTAAAAGTAACAAAATCACATAAAATAGGGTGTGCGAATATAAATCATGCTCATGAAATATAATGAGATATATCATAAATAATGCTTAAAATATATATATAATCTAATCACATCGTACCGCGCAGAATAAGTTTTTCATCATGGAAGTGGACTACTTTTCCTAGGGGGTGAAGGTCATGGCCTCTCGCTCAAATCATAGAGCAAGTATTTATGAGGTCCCTAAGGAAAAACTTGGTGTTCCAATTTAGAGTCCCTTGGAGGATTGTGTTAAATAATGACAAACAATTTTTAGGAAAGAGGATTCAAGTATGGTGTGAAGAGTTGAAAATCCAGCGAGCCTTTACTTTATTGGTGTATCCCCAAAGCAACAAGCAGGAAGAAGTCATTAATAGAGATCTTGTGTAGGGATTAAAGATTAAGATAGATCACATGGGCAAGACATAGGTTGAAGAATTGTCAAGTGTACTGTAGTCCTTCCGGACCACTCCCAAGATGGCTACATGGGAGACCCCCTTCATCTTGGTTTATGGATCTGAGGCAGTATTGCCGGTGGAGCTTGGGGTGGAGACAGTTTGTATAGCCTCTTACTCCCCCTCGGACAATGAAGTAGCTATGCAGAGGAGCTCGATTTGGTGGAGGAGAAGAGGTCCCAAGCATTTTACAATATGAAGCTCTACTGGAGTCAAGTTTGGTAAGCCTACAACAAGAGAGTGGTTCTCAGATCCTTCCAAGTCAAAGACTTAGTACTACGGAAGATTACTCCTAAACACATTTGTGGGAAAATTGGACCCAAGTGGGAAGGATCGTATCAAGTGGTGAGCAGGGCAGGTATGGGAGGCATATCACTTGATGGGGGTCGAAGGGAAGATGTTATCAAGGTCATGGAATGATTTCCACTTATGACCTTACTATTGTGGTTGACACCAATTTATCCTAGTGGACTTGTGCAGTCAGCTCAGACTGCTACAAAACAAGAATTTGAATGTAATGAGGTTATGGATAGAAAGAAAAGTAGCATTCGTGAAGAGATAGCAAATGCAAAGCAATTTATAGTCTTATGGCCTTACAACGTGGTCCAACAGGATTGGAACTTTAAATAAGTGGCCTTATGGCCTTATAAAATAGTCTGATAGAAGTAGGACTTCAAAAGTTTTTCTGGCGCTTGGCCCCAACAAACATCATGGAAAGAGAGTAAAGAGGTTTGGGGGGATTTGGTTGAAAGCCTCTATGATATCCAACTCTTTTAGAATTACCCCGTCGAGCCAACATCCAACCTCTTCGCATTGACACTTTCACGCCTCGAAGCCAGCTTTGAAGAAGGTGTTCATCCGATCTCCTAGTCGTCGATTCCCTTTTGGATCAGACCAGAAGCTTGCTTTCCATATCTCTTCTCGATCAATGGCGAAGTATCTCGCAATCTAGTTCAGTTCGGAGGTTGTCTATTTTCTGCGCTTCTCTTCTTGCACAGTCTGGAGTTTGATCTTCGACCTCTCTTCGACACTCTTAATGGCCTCCACCTGGGTGGTTGTCTTTTTCATTTGGAGTAGTAGTCAAGCCACTTTGTCTGAAGTTGCTTTCTCCCAAGATAAAGCTATCTACCCTTCAGGGGCAATGGCTACCTTCTCTCTTCGTAGTTGTTCCAGTTGGTGTTGGAACTCATCAAAAATCTTCAATGGACACTTGCTCCTCAAAAACACTAATATGGGATGTTAGCTGATGGAGATCGAAGGAGGGCATAGGCTGTAGATTCAGGTTCTCTCAGGCTCGTCCGATAACTTCGATGAGACTTGACATGTGCTAGCAAAGCAAGGAGGTTAGTAACAATTGCATCTGAATTAAGGAACTAAGTTGTACCTTTGCAGTTTCTTCGGCAACGTAGTCTAGGAGAGCAGCCCATGATAGTTTGTGAGCAAGAGCTTATCCTTCCATCCTGGAACACTCTGGTTGTATCTTGGCGAAGTGATACAATGGCATATTGGCAGACCTGATCACGGTTCGAAACCGACGGTTCGACGGTTCGGAACCGCCGGTTCGACGGTTCCAGGTAGATTGACCCTTAACCTTAACCGCCCAAGACGGTTACGGTTCACGGTTCGGAACCGCCGGTTCACTGTTTGGTTCACAGTTCGTCACGGTTTGCCACGGTTCAAGATTATTATGTTAAAAAAAATAAAAATTAAAAATTAAAAATTAAAATTTATTAGACAAAAGGACTTGCACTTATTTAAGTTGCCTACGTATCCCTTTAGGGGAATCAAAGCCCACGTAGTTCTTTTACATTTTTTTCCTT
>JBBMJZ010413100.1:14496954-14507289 GCA_037833815.1 Zingiber zerumbet
TATTAACCTGGACTCATTTGGGATAATCTTAGATGGGGCAGCTTCAGGATTCTCCATCAGATCCATTCCTGGATCTTTCTCGAACATTTCCTGGTCCTCTTCAGACTCTTCAGGCTCTTCTTCACCCATATGGTGAAGTAGTTCCTCACACAGTACCAAATATGTGACGCGTCCTTCATGACACCCCCATACATAGTATGCTATTACCCTAGGATACTCTGGTAATGAATGCATCAATGCCTAGATCCTATAACTATCTAGGACTGGAAACTCTTCTTGCTCAAGTTTCCAAAATAGTCTATCAAGTCATCTAACATGTCCGTCGACTCCATAAGCAGACTTATACTCTATCTCCTAAATCTCCTCCCGGAGCTGGTTTCGCCGCACTTCGCGACGAGTCAATGTGGTTATCGTCCGTGCTATCTGAAAAATTAAATTTCAATAAGTCAGTACAAAACCGATTAACCAGTACAAAACCAGTTTCATTCAATTTATACAGGTATAAAATCATCATCATAAATCAAGAAAAATAAATCTTCTCGATTTTCAGGAGTGTAAGTCGACTGACCTATTGGACCGGTCAATCAGGAATCCGGATCTTAAGCTTAATCTATTATCCTCATTAGAACTAATCTAATTGGATAGGGATTTCTGACATATGTTCTATTATTGTTTAAGCTCATTTGAGTCAATCTAAGAATTATTGATCAAACTTAGGTCCGTTTGATTCGTCCAATTGCCCAATGGATTAAGTCTGAGTCATTAGAACAAATTTAATATTTTTTTTTATCAAATTTGACACAACAGAACTAATCTAGTCATATTTGATCATCCCAACTTCTGTAATCAAGATCACCCTAATTAATTCAATAATAAACTGAACTTGTTAAACCAACAAATAATTTAAACCAGATCTTAGTATCATTGAATCAAACTGGTCTGCTTAAATCAATTAATAATTTAAATCAAACTTGGATTTGATCGAATAAGTTGGTATGATTCCATTTTTAGTAAATTGAATCATAAATTAATTAAATATTTTTTTAATTAATTAAATATATATAATATGTATTATTAATTAATAAATAAATAATTAATTAAATGTTAGTCACTGTTCATGAACGTGAAGAAGCGAAAAGAAAATTAAAAAACATGCATGCACTTTTTGTTTTTATACACGTTTTTTTTTCACCGTGCTTCATCAAAACGAACCACTGTTTATTCCTTTTCTTTTCTCTTCAATCGATTGAAGAATCGATTCAGTAAGTATTTATTTTTCTCACTATGCGTCGTCAAAAAGCACTGTTCATATTTTCTTTTATTTCTCTTCAATCGATTGAAGAATCGATTCAGTGAGCATTTTTTTTTCATTGTGCTTCGTCAAAAAGCATTGTTCATCTCGCTTTTTCTTCTCTTCAATCGATTCAAGAATCGATTAAACAACTATGCGTGATTTTGAATCAATTGAAATGCAATTTCAATCCATTCAATTCAATTGAATCGATTGGTTAATCGATTCAATTGATGGACAGTATGCACTGTTCATCGTCTTCTTCGCGACAGAAGAAGAAAAAACGCGATAGTGATCTCCGTGTCGATTTTCATACATTCAAAACTATACTCTAATACCATTGTAGTATTTTTGAGAGCATGAAATTGATATAAAACAATGCGGTAACCACTCGCAGCGACATCTTCGGCGATTTCTTCATAAGGTCACTATGAGTGGTTACAGCATTATTTTATATTGTTCATGCTCTCAAAAATACTAATGCTACAATCCCGTTTTAACTAAAAAGGCAAGGAGAGTACACAATGACTTGTAATCATTGTTATTAAGGAAAGCATTATACACCACATGGGACAGTTCCTGATCTGGAAATATGCCAACACCTAACATCTTATTAAAGAATATTTTTGCCTCGTGTATAAATTACCGTTTGCATAGTCAGCTGATTACTGCACTAAAATCTTTGATTGTAATCTCATATCCAGATTTCAGCATTTCATCGAAGAGCGCAAAGGCTTTATCCGGCATTGCCATCACACAATAGCTTGAACGACTGTCATATAGTAAATTTTTCTCAATCTGATACCCTGATGCAAAAGATAATACAAAACCTCCTCTGCTCTGTCAACTTGACCATTTAAGCAAAGACAACCCTCGAGCAACTCTTCAACTTTCGCAATCCATCCTCTTTTGCAAAGGGCATTGTAGAGAACAGTGTTAAGTCACAATATTCAACTTGCACCCCCTAGCAAGCACATCCATCCTCTTTAATCCTTCATCGACGCTGCCTTCATCACAAAGACCATTTATCACAATAGTATGAGTAAGAACAGTACCTGTGTTTTATCATCATTCTAATGAGCATCCAGACCTCACGCATCGATCCAAGTAAGTGACACCCATTTATAAGAGCACCTTTCCTGCTAGATACAATCCATGCTTAAGCGCATTGAAACTATATTTATCTGGAACAAATCCATACTTAAAGCAAAGAGAGAGGAGAGACCATGCGATCATGAAAAAGCCAGAATTGCATGCTCTGGATATGAGAGAATTGAAGGTAATCAAACAAGGGTAATTAAAATGATTTCCCTTGGCTTAACTCTTGGAAGAATGATATTGCATCTCGCACTCTTCTTTGTTTGCAGAGACATCGATAAGGAGATCAATTGTGTGCTCTCCACAATAAATCTCACTAGCTTTGATTTCTCGATAAAGATCAAGAACAGTGTCTGCATACCTTGTACTGTATAATAAACTGTGATAAGTAGATACAGAAGCTTGCATGTCAATGGTAACCATCTCGCTTAATACAAATCGAGCATATATCGTCAATCATTTATGATCTAGCAAGTACGTACATTTGCCAACATATCTAAAACAATGTTGCCAATGTCTGAAATGCGTCAACAAGTGCTTGCGGAATAATGGTGCCGATCCAGCTCCTTTTCACATTTTTTTTTTTTAAAAAAAGGAGGTAATTTGAAAAATAAGCTACAAAGAAGCCATGCTAATTCAAGTAAACACATATAATCTATAGCAACCAGCAATTACGAGAGAGAATTCGTACAATTTATAGGTCCATATGTAGTGTAAGAGAGAAAATTATAAAGAATTAGAAGCATTAAGAGGTTCATCATATTTTTGTAATCTTGTTGTAACTCAGCTAGTTGCAAGGTTTCAAAAGGCTTATGCTGCAACTTGCCAACTTCTGCGCCACTGTACCATTTCGTGTATGGTTCCACAGAGAAACACCAATCCGTGCGGGAGATTCAAAATTTGAATTCTTACCGTTAACCGACCGATCTCATTATAAACCTAAACTGTGCCTCTTCTTTTGCCGTATCGCGCCTCTTTCTTTCTTTTGTTTTTTTCGCTTCGATGTCTAGTCCGCCAGCAACTCCATTGCCAGTTTCTCGCCGACCTCGATCTTCTCGGAGATCTAGGCCTCCGCCTTCACCTTCGCCTTCTCCGCCTCCATCATCTCCTTCGCCTTCTCCGCCTCCATCGTCTCCTCCGCCTCCACTTAAACTCTGGGAACACCCCGCCTCCTCCGCCTCAGCCATCTCCTCCATCAACTCCTCCGTCTTCCCGGACTCCTCCCGCATCTCCGACGCCGTCTCCGCCTCCATCTCTGACGCCATCTCCTCTGTCTCCATTTCCTCTGCCTCCATCTCCGACGCCATCTCCAACTTCAGCATCTAGGGCATCTCCTCTGCCTCATCTCCGACGCCATCTCCGCTCGCTTCCCCAACTCGCACCGGCTGAGGTGAGAAGTTCGATTTCGTTTTCAATTTTAGTTTTGGACTGAATTTGATTTCTTTCGATTTAGCAAGAAAAGTCTGTTTCGCGGGGAGTATCGATGATGATGATGATGCGTGAATCATGATCCGGGAGTAATTCATAGTATAATACAGCACTACTTCATAGTATAATATACATATACACAGTATAATATTGGATTTGTACTATATTACTATTTTTCTTATTTCATATTACAATACACTGCACAAAATAGGCATACTTCGTATAGATACATAGTATATACATAGTATAATGTTCGATTTCAACTGTAGTACTATTTATCTTATTTGGTTAAATACAGTCCGCGTAATAGAATACATATGCATAGTATAATGTTGGATTTGTACTGTACTACTATTTTCCTTATTTGTTTGTACTTCATAGTATAATAATAGATACAGAGAAATCTCTAATAAGATTCACAACTAAAACTCCTGACAAAAACAAGATAAGGTGGCGTGACACAGGAAGAGACAGGAAAGTAGTAGAAATAATAAATTTTTTCTTAGTAACATGTTGATTGATATTGCTAAAAGTTCTAATCCAACATTATAATATGAAATACTAACAAAAAAGGTAAAGCAGTACAATACAAATCTAACTATAATGTATACATATTATAATGTTGGATTAGAACTTTTAGCAATACCAATCAACATACCACTAAGAAAGGATTTACTATTTCTACTACTTACCTGTCTCTTCCTGAGTCACCTCACCTTTACTTCATCAATGCCACCTTACCTTGTCTCTGTCAGGAGTTTTTGTTGTGAATCTTATTAGAGATTTCTCTGTATGTCTATTATTATATTATGAAGTACAAACAAACAAAGGAAACAGTAGTACAGTACAAATCCAACATTATACTATGTATATGTATTATATTATGCGCATTGTATTATATTATGAAATACAACCAAATAAGGTCAACAGTACTACAGTTGAAATCCAACATTATACTATGCATATGTTATGTATCTGTACGAAGTTTGCCTATTTTATGCACTATATACATAGTTGGATTTGTATTGTACTACTGTTTATCTTTTTTGTTAGTATTTCATATTATAATGTTGAATTAGAACTTTTAGCAATATCAATCAATATGTCGCTAAGAAAGGATTTATTATTTCTACTATTTTCTTATCTCTTCTCGAGTCACCTCACCTTCACTTCATCAATGCCACTTTACCTTACCTTCACTTCATCAATGCCACCTTACCTTGTCTTTGTCAGAAGTTTTAGTTGTGAAACTTATTAGAAATTTCTCTAAAACCACCTTTGACCCATGCATTGTTGGGACTGGTACGCATGACAACTTCAACAGAAGAATAAAATTGCAGCCTCTCCTAGGATTACTTTGCTTAATTTCGCAGCAAGTTTACGTGTAGTGTACCTTAGTCTACGGAAAAAAAATCATCATATGTCTCTGTGTACTGGGATAATGTCGCTTTATTGATCTCTAATTTATCAGCAACTTTATTTTATAATAGTCATTACTAGTCAAAATATTATGTTAATAATAACAAGAGAGTCACTACCATGGAAGATTCAAGTGTTAGGTGTGAGGATCCTGAAATTAATGCTCTGTTATAGGTAAAAAGTGCCCATGTGTAAATATGTAAGAGTAAAGGATCCACGTGTAATTGTTCATATTAGTCTTAATACATATATAAGGTAGACGGGGCTACCGAGGGTTAGAGTGAAGTTATTCTCTCCAATTCTATCATGGTGTTAAGAGTCATTTCTTCATCATGTCTCTTCGTAACCGGCTGAGCATCCTCTCTGGCATCTATCTTCACTCGATGTGCGTCTTCTTTGTGTCCATTCATCCACAAATGAACCTGATTGAGCACCTCCTTCCTCTGTTGTCCTCTATGCACTTCAATATATTGTCTCATATCGGTTTAGCTAGGAATACATTTCACAACATTAAGTCTCAAATTTAGCTTCCTTTTCTTCATCCTGACTTGATGGTTGTCTAAAGGATCAACTTGTTCATTTGTTTCTCCAATAATTCATCTAATATTAAGTCTCCCCAATTGTTTGGATGTGTACAAGTTGAGCGACTTGTCCACAACTCAAACTTTTATCAATGTCTTATCAATAAGTTCTTTTGACTTTTTAGATTTTCCAATCTAGTTTTTATTGTTCTAAGCCATCTTCATCTGGGATTTTTGGTTCTAGGATACTACCACCTAGCATCTCCATCTCTTCTATCTATTACAATAGTGATGATAATGATGCTTATAATATAGCACAACAAACTATAACACAATAGAGAGATTTTCCTTGGAGTAAGATATGGTAAAATTTTGTGGACTAAGGACCATGCTTTATGTATACAGTATTTAGCACGAAGGTGGGAATAGGATAGACTTTATGGTGCAAAAAAATAATTAAATATTGAAAATTCAAACTTGTAAATAGATTTAAAAAGCTATATTAGCAATTAAAATGGATTTATGTGGCCTAGTCTTCTGTTAAAGCGGCGTTCACGTCTCCATTCAGTTGGCAAAAGCTTGCACAGGGTAGGCAGCTTTCTCTCTTGCTCCTGAATCCTTCATCACGTTAGCTGATACACCTCCATTACGTATCAACAATGTGGTTGTCCAAATTTGTGCGATCATCATGTTTTTCTCATTTAAATTTTTTCACAAACACAAATAAACTTGCAAACACTCGTACCTTTTGAGCTTAAGTATTTAACTGACAGGAGCAAAAGAACCTAGGAGAATTTAGAATTCGTCGTTGAATCAACTGCAAATTTAAGATTCATAGCTAAATTTAAAAATCTGGATCCGTTGCAAATTAATATAGTGATGAAGTTTAAATTCGGGCTGAATTTATTTTTAAAATGAATTTAAAATTTATCGTTAAATTTTATTGCTAATTTACGATTAATTCAAAATTCAATTTATAACAAAGTTCACTACAATATATTGTTTTTATCCACGGATTTTGCTATAAAAATTTAAACACTTAAAATTGTAAGGACAAGATACCACATGTTGTCGACGTTGGTGGTGCTGGCGCCGACAAAGACGCAGTCTTCGCCTTCAAAGATGAGGAAGTTGCCAGTGACGATGCCATCGGCCGTCACGGCATCACGGTGCAGCTGAGGAAGTCCTGGAGATATGATTGACACTAGGACCGGCACTCTTATCGTAAATTCGATCGGTCCCCTCCTGTGTCGGTCATGTTTTCAGGGTTGAGTTCCTCACTTTTTATAGGTATATATTCCAATGTAAACTCAATTGATCTAGAATCAATCGAATGTCCGAGGCTTAGCTCCTTACTTCTCATGTGCATGACTTTCAGTGTAAACCTGATCGGTCCTAGAGCCGGTCGGATCTCTGGGGCTCGGGTCTCCATTTCTCATGCACATGACTCCCAATGTAAGCTCAGTTGGCCAGAGTCGGTCGGACCTCTAGGGCTCAGCTCTCCATTTTTCATCGACATAGCTTCCAACGTAAACTCAATCGGCTCTAAATCGGGTCAGACCTCTGGGGCTCAGCTCCCCACTTTTTATGGGCATGGCTCCGAGTATAAACTGGATCGGCTTCAAGCCAATCAGAGTACATCTAGAAGACAGCATTGTTAGAGAATCGCTACCACCTGTTAGAGAATAACGGCTACTCATCAAAGAATATTCTACTACTAAGACATATATATATATGCAACGGAACCTACCTCTACCTAGGGAAAGACAGTTGTACATCCTCCACTATCTGAAATATTCTGACATTAGATATTTTCTGACATCTTATTCTTGCAGAGATTATGAGAATCGATATAAAATGGGATCTTCTCTGTTAGTCAGGTAAACGCACATACATGCATCCACCTAATGTACTACTGTTCATCTTCTTCTCTATTTTTAGTCACGGATCTGACTAAAGTGTCGGTGTGCCTGCATCAAGGACTCCCTTCTTGATTCTCGCTCTTTTTATAGTGTGCGCAGGTCCACATTTTCAACTCTAGATACTTTATTTGTCAACATTTCTATTTTTTTATTGGCTATTTATTTACTCAGTTTTCGGACAGGATCGGATGAAATATCTCTTTTAATTAAAAAAATAATATGTGTTCCTTAAAATGCAAGTGATGGCAAAGAGCTGGAGTAAATTTGTCAAAAGCTAGCTAGAGTATGTATTTTAGACCGAATAAAAAAAATTGTCCTAAAAGTTTTAATTTCCTGGCACTGCTGGAGGTTTCATAATCTACAGGTTGATTTCCTAAAAAAGAAAATTGAGAATTGTTCTTTTCGTAATAAAAAAATAGCAGCTATCTGCCATCCCGATTCAGCCGTCTTTTTCATTTTCCTAACCATCATTTAATATCCTCAGCGTGTGATTTATATTTATATATTTATATGTTATATTTGTTTTATGCGTGAGATTGATTCTGAATTGAAACATTTGATTCGTTGTTTTTTAATTAATCCTGCAGCCATCCCGCTTCAGCCGTCATTATTGAGAAATCAATGCTAGTGGGAATTATTGTGGAGGGCACAAAATTGATCTTCCTAAGGATGGTCTCTTCCAACGAGGACGAGTGCGAGATGCAATGTCATTCTTCCCATAGATAAGCGAAGAGAAATCATTTTACCCTGAGAAACAGTCCATTTAATACAGCTCTAGATTATAATAAACTATAGATATCATGATTACTCTATGGGAGCAATTTTCTTGTAATCAATATTTTTTTTTTTTTTTTTGAATGAATCCCTTGATTAAGCATGTCACGTCCCGAGGATAAGATTATCCTATGAAAATCAGATAACACCTCCCCTGTAATAATGACAATTGAAATCTAGATACATAGCCACAAGGTAATACACAATAATATATACAACCCATATGGTTGGAAACAAACAACACAACATGAAAAAAAAAGAAATGTTTAACTTGGACAATAGAGGGATCTATTCGATCCACTCTAGATATGAAAATAACACAGACTGTAAGCCAACTCGGCTTAACATAACAACCAACACGACGAATAAAAGAAGCCACAAGGCTAAAGTTCAAGTCAAATTATTGCAACATAAAATCTATAAACCAAAATACAAGTAACGCATAAGAAAGAAAGACAGAAAACCATTCTCGGATACGAAGTGGGACTGGCAGATAAAATTTCTGAGGGACATAACACATCCTCTACCTGGTAACCTGGAAATAAAAAGGAAACAAGGAGTAGTGATTATAAAATACTCAGCGGGTATAAGAAGATAGTACATAATACTATATATAAGGAGATCAAAGGAATACAGTCTCGGATAAAAATACTTACTAACCAATGTAAGTGCACCAATATAGTCTTCTGCTAATAAAAGTATAACAGCTACATAATTCTCCACTAACTTGCTTAACCTTGTATAACCAATAAATTGGAATTACATATAGTACATCCAAACCCTACACAAATAGATGCATAACCAGCATATAACAAGTATATAATAAGTCCTGACTAGCACAACAACATGTTATCATAAATGAGTCTCGTGGGCAGTTATGGTATATAACTAGTCATTGTCCGTGAGAGAACGTTCTACCACGGATGGTCTCGTGGACAGACAGAGTATATAACTAGTCACTGTCCGGGGAGAACGCTCTACCATAGATGGTCCCGTGGGCGGACAGGATGTGGTAGCTATCTTGTTCCTCTGCCACTGACTGTGGGAGAATGCTTTACCACGGATGATCCCGTGGGCAATCAAGATATATAAACAGTCACTGTCTACGGGAGAATGCTCTACCACGGATGATCTTGTGGGCAGACAGAATGTATGTTGGTGTAGAAAGCATCAGACGATTGAACCTATGTTTTGATTATAGTAAAGGGTTCAAAAGTTAAGATGTCTGGTTATCTAACAAGTGTTGAACCAAGTGTGTAGGAAAGCCCTAAGTGTTCTTAGGCAAAAGTCCTAGTGGATTCTAGGCAGGTGGAAAATTCTAGGGGTGGTAACCTAGGTGATGGAAAGCCCTAGCTGCGGTTAGACAACGAAGTCTTAGCGGGTCAAGCACTTTAGGCAAAACCTAGAGTCGGGGACTCTAGGTGAAAATCCTGGTGGTCACGGACCAGGTGGAAGACTGGACGGGTCGTGGAATCAGGATTAGTTAGGGCACATACATGTGTTGCAAAAATTGGATTTTCATGTAATGTAAATTTACTAACATTGATTTCTCTTCCTGGATTCTTGGGTCTTCTTTTTGGGCATTGTCTTTTACAGTGACCCATACGTTTGCACTCGGAGCATTCAATGTGCTTCTTCCCTTTCCTGATCGTTTTCTCCTTCTCCTCCGATTGTGCCGGCCGAATCTTACGAGTAAGACACTCGTTTCTCTAGTGCCCTCTCTCTCTACACTTAAAACAGGTTATGTGAAATTTATAATTTTACCTTTTAGATCCATGATAAGATCCTTTTGTTGGTGCAATATTCTTCAGGTCAAGGTTGACCTAGTTGACCAAGCTTGAGTCTTGGTCATGGTTTCGATGTTTGACAATACGTGTAGACA
>JBBMJZ010413100.1:14508532-14529166 GCA_037833815.1 Zingiber zerumbet
TTATTTATTTTTCATTCAATTTTCTACTAACATTTTTCTAAGGCAAGTTCATTATTCACATAATTGTCTCAAAGCTTTGTGGGTGTTACACCCGGGGCCAAAAATTAGCTCTTTGCTGATTTTTGGTCCCGACCTTCTTCTCTAGTTCCGCTCGCATCAGTCTGAGTCTTTCGCTTCGCTTGCTTGGATGATTTCAGTCATCTGGAATAGGGCTCACCCGAACCTAACTTCCGGCCTTCTCCTTGAACAAGCTTTCGCTCTGGCTTCTCATCCCTCAGAATCACCGCGTGCTTCCTTCTCGTCCGCCAGTGTACTCTTCCACAGCTTTTCATCCCTTGGACAGCTGCATCTTTTGCTTCTCGAGCAATCTTCCACTCCGACTTCTCATCCCTCGGAAACACCGCACACTCCCTTCTCATCCGCCGGTGTACTTTTCTGCAGCACCTCGTCCCTTAGACGCACCGAGCCTGTCGACTCTTTCCCGTACCATCCTTCTCGCTAGCTGCATCTTTTGCACGACTTCCTGTGCTCCTAAGTTCCTACACACTTAGACACAACACAGCCGGTCCTAACCTAACTTGTTTGATCACATCAAAACTACTTTGGGGATACTAACAATATCCTTGTATGCGTGTGGTATATGCGATGTAATAATTTAGGAATTATTATTGTTTTATTTTCCGTTGCGCATGTTTACGAAACGTGTTTTAGCATACACCGCATCGGGCATATCCCAACAGTCTTACCCGTTCAACCAATGGGGCATGGACATCTTTGGGATGTCCCCATGGCGACCGCTCAATGAAGATTTCTGTTCATCGCGGTGGATTACTTCTCCAAGTGCGTGGAGGCCGAGCCGCTGGCTAAAATAAGTGAACAGATGGTTATCAAATTCATCTGGCAGAACATCTTGTGTTGATTCGGCATTCCTCGCTGACTCGTCTCAGACAACGGGAGGCAATTCGCTAGTCGGAGGCTCAAGGAGTTTTGCGAAGGCTATGACATCCAGTAGACCTTCACTTCTGCGGCCTACCCCCAAAGCAATGGCTAGGTGGATGTCACCAACCGGGATATCCTCAGAGGCCTACGAGCTCTGCTCAACCATACAGGAGGCAACTAGGTCGACGAGCTCCCCAGTGTTCTGTGGGCCCTCTGCACTACTCCAAAGGAGGCGACCGACGTAACACTATTTCATCTAGTGTACGACAGTGAGGCAGTGGTCCCCGTGGAGGTCAGAGTTGAATCCAACCGGGTGCAGCTCTACGACGAGGGAAACGCTGAGAGGAGACTCATGGAGCTCAACTTGGTGGATGAGGCACGAGATAAGGCTGTCGTTCGGTTGATGGCATATCGGCAGCGGATGAAGCAAAACTGCAACTGAAGGGTAATCCTGAGATCCTTCCAACTCGGCGATCTAGTGTGGAAGAGAATAAAGTCAGTCGGCGATGTTACCAAGCTCGAGACACCATGGGTGGGACCTTACAAGGTCGTACAGAAATTTCGCTCGGGAGCCTACTACTTGGAGGACGAAGATAGAAGACAGCTCAAACGGCCGTGGAGCACGAACCATCTCCAATCCTATAGGGCCGGGTGAGGTGAGCGAGTGAATATTTGATGTACCTGTACATGTGTGTGTGTGCCTTCTAGATGCAGGAAAAATATGAATAAAAACACAAAGTTTTCCAGACTCTTGAGCTAATCGGTCAAGTTAAAAGTCAAGCAACGACTATAAACTTCTGTCTACACATTACGATCATTGCGCGATGACATTAAACCTTAGTCTTCACCGACCATCGAGCGGCGACGTTAAACCCCAGGCTTCACCAACCGTCGAGCGGCGACGTTAAATCCCAGTCTTCGTCAACCGTCGAGCGCCGACGTTAAACCCCAGTCTTCATTGACTGTCGAGCGGCAACATTAAACCCCATTCTTCACCGACCTTCGAGCGGTGACATTAAACCTCACTCTTCATCGATCATTGAGCGATGATGTTAAACCCCAGTCTTCACCGACCGTCAAGCGGCGACGTTAAACCCCAGTCTTCTTTAACCATCGAGTGGCGACGTTAAACCCCAGGTTTCATCGACCGTCGAGTGGCGACGTTAAATCCCAGTTTTCACTGACCGTCAAGCGGCAACGCTAACCCCACTCTTCATCGATCGTTGAGCGGCGAAGTTAAACCCTAGTATTCGTCAACTATCGAGTGGTGATGTTAAACCCTGATCTTCATTAACGGTCGAGCGGTGATTTTAAATCCTAGTCTTCGTCAACCGTCGAGTGGCAACGTTAAACCCTGTTCTTCGTCAATGGTCGAGCGGCAACCTTAAACCTTGGTATTCGTTAATTGTCGAGCGACGACGTTAAACCCTAGTCTTCGTCAACGGTCGAACGACGACTTTAAACCTTGGTCTCCGTCGACCGTTGAGCGGCGAAGTTAAACCCTGGTCTTTGTTAGCGGTCAAGCTGCGACCTTAAATCCTTGACTACACATGCCAACGGTCGAGTAATGACCTTAAATCTAAATTTGTGTCTTCAACAGTCGAGCGACGGCTATAAACCCGAGATCAATGAAAAATGACTTATCCAAGTGAGTAGTACGACGCCAACTGGTGAGCCATGAAGCCACACTTGGAAGTTCTTCATGAAATGGTAAGCAGTTCACAGTTCTACTCGATCCTGAGCGGCAACACAAGGGAAAATAAGAGAAATAAAACAAAGAAGCGCCAATTTGCATGGCATGAAGGAATGACATCAAATAATAACGTGCGTCGAATAGTCGATCATTTATCAACACTTGCAAAAATTACAAGTTTCAGAAGGGCAATACAAAATAAGGTAAGACTCGCTCGAACAAGCTCACGCAAGATAATCCAAAGCGTCATCGGGCAGCGACTCGGTCATCTTGTCCCAGCTAATGACCTTGTTTGTCAGAGTAGTTGGAATGTAGCAGTCGTCCTTTAGTTGGTCAAGCGTCCCATCAATCGCAAGATTAAAAAGACGGAGCGCTCGATCGGTGACCTTGTTATTGAAGGTGTCCAAGCGGAGATAGGCTCACTTCATGAGCTCAAACCGGTTAGACTCGCCACCCTGATAACTCTTGAGGGTTGTTCGGGATGCTAGCAGCTCCACCTTCAACTGGGCTAGCTTCTCATCCTTGCCGTTGAGCTGGGCTTCCGCTGTAGATCGATCGACCGACCTACCCTCCCATTCGGTGTTAAGAGACGCCTCTATATCCTTTAGTTTCTTAACCAACACCCCGAACTCCTTGTTTTAGATCTCCAAGTCTTCAATGATACAAAGCTTCCTGGTGTTGGCTGAGTGAATCTTGGATTCGAAGGGGCTGGCTTGTTTATTAAGCCATCCAATTATGTAGTGTGCTCGGCACTTTTGCCCCTCACTACTTCCAGCAGCTTAGAGCTTTTGTTTAGATCAGCCTGTAGTTGGCCCATTTTGGTGCTCACTGCTCCACTTGGCCTGTGAAGCAGCTGACTGGCCGCTTGGAGCATGTAGCTGCTGGACTTCATGCTCCAGATAGGTAAGCTTGTGACACATGACCATGTTCTTTATCCAGTACTGCAACGACGATAGAATTTAATAAGTCGAATGGACAAAAAAGAAGAAAAGAAAGGTATACATATCCCAGTGGACATCTGGGTGTGACTGTTGGCAAGTTCCCCTGGAGCAATAACCACCGCACGGGCTCGGGCATTTGCCCATATTTACGTGAGTGACCCTTAGATTCTGATTTGGTGCTTAGGGGCGTGGGGCGCTGGGGCATCCATGCTACGATATTCATCAGTCGACAAGTGCATGATTGCCATTATTGACCTCTGGTCGCTCGAACTAGAATGTTCAGAAGTTGCCCTGCTCGTGGTCCGTGAGGAGGAAACTGGCTGAATGCGGGACATGCGGGGCGCAGGAAGAGAGGGTGGTATGAATGCGACCGGTGGCACGGCTAGTATCCCCTCAGGTAGCTCGGACAATGAGGGTGTCTGGTTAGAGGATATGGAAACAGGGAGCGCAACGATTCCTTGATCGAGAGTAAGCGCGGAGGTCTCGACCCGCTCAGAGGAGGGTCGGGGAGACGACCGATGTTGGAGTCTACAAGGCGGAGGTTGTGGATCAAGAGGACCCTTCTTCACATCGCCTCTTGCGATGCGCCAGAGGCTCGCCAAATGTTGCTAACTCGGACGCCACGTCGATCGACACCATCGACGGTCGTTCGGGAGGAAGGTCAGTAGTAGCTGCCGCTCCACTAGCTGCCATATGGATGGCTCCACCTCCACTCCCCAGCACTTGTGTTCCCTCCTCGTCACCGATCGAATCCTCGTGGGAGCAGGCCAACTGCAGGTCACGGCTCTCCAGCTCGGCCATGGCTGCAGCGTTGATCTCTGCATCCGCAAGCTTGCACTTGCCGACCAAATGCACTCATAACATGATTCGAGCTACACAAAAGGAGGAAAATTAGTTAGATTCAAAGATTGGGAGAAGAAAGAGTATACCTAGGCTGGACGGAAGTTTCGTGCGGATTGAGCTCAGGTCGAATACGTAGAGGACGCCCTCCAGCAACAACTTGTAGATATGATACTTCTGACCGGCCAAGCTTGAAGCTGCATGGAGGTAGTCTGATCGGATTTTGTACTTCTTGAGCTTCGAAGGGTTCAACACTTCTAGCTGCCAGCTGCTCGGGAAAGCGAACAAAGAAGTAGTCTCTCCAATGTTTGTTGGAGGACAACATCTTATCAAAGAAGACTAAGCCCACTTGTGCTTGGATGAGAAAAGTCCCCGGCTCAAACAATTTCGGATAATAGAAATAATCGAAGAGCCGAGGAGTCAGAGGAATGCCATGCAGGTGGAATAGGATGACAACCCCACACAGCAGTCGAAAGAAGTTCGACACTAATTGATGGAGAGAAATGCTGAAATATTTACAAACGGTGGAAAAATGGGGGTGGACCGTGAATCACAGACTGGCGGTGAACTGGTTCCTAAAGAAACATAGAGAACCCCGTGGTGGTTCATGCGGCCGATTGGAAGCAGAAGGAAAAAACGATTTGGTGATCAAGGGGAAACTCATAAGCGAATTGCAAGCTCTTAGCATCACCCCCAAAACCTAGACTCGATGGAAGTGTATCAGAGCCCAGGTACAGAGACAGGGGGTTGTGAGAAGCTTGCCATCGAAAACGAGGGAGACGACGAAGAACAACGAAAAGATTCGAGTGAAAAGATGAAGAGGCTTACAGAAAGGATCGCCAGAGAAGAAGCAGCAGCGAAGTGTCGTCGGGAAGCTCGAAGACGAAGGCATGCGAAGTGAAGAAGACGGCGATGCAGGCGGGTTTATAAATCTTGTGGCCAATCGACCTGAGCCGTCCGATCCAGGGTTGCAAAAAATTAGGAGGAGATCCGACCATTGAATTCGAAAAGGCGCCTGTCACATCACCAGAGGATATCCGCCTGTCACGTCAAACGTGCAGAAGTAGAAAGTGGGGCACGTGGCGCTCAGTCACCGGACGACATTAACGAGGTTTAATTAAAAGGTATAGTTGCGTGCTCAGCTATAATGGGCAGAGATTTGCATGGTCTTCGAAAAATTTGGATGACGTTAAGGCGTTCGGCCGAGGAACGTAAAGAAAAGATCTTTCACTAAGTGTTGCCGCCCATTGTCCGAGCGGCACAAATATGCGGTTAGCATATAGCCGAACGAGCGAGGCACAGTTGGCTTTAAGAGGCTTGTGCCAAACGACATCTACATGACCAGTCAAGCGATGTGAAGCCAAATGACGAAGGCATAGGAGCCACCGAAGACTATTAGTCCAGTCAGTCAGACTTGCAGCCTCCTTCGACTAGACTTGAGGGGGAGGCTTGTGATGCGGCGATGGAGGGAGGCCTACCTGGCACGGGGTCAACTTCTAGGGTGGAGGTCAATGTCAAGGTAGACAACACCGTTAACGCCCGGGTGTCAAAGGGCAGAATGGAGGATCATTGCAATGGTCGGTCGGGCGGTCAGACCTCGATCGACAGGAGATGAGTCCGAGCCGACCCTCATTCCGGATCGAGATGATACGCAAGACAATCGACGCTCAATACAGAGTAGCAGGACGCTGAGGGAGGCCACATAGCTGGTCTGAACGGGGAAGATATGTTACTACACGGTCACCGCATAGAAGAACCACGGAGGCCGATAGAGCGGAGGAGTTCCGACCAAGCGGCTACCCTGCTCGGCCAAGCAGTGGGACCTCGCCATGGACGGAGCGGAGTCCCGGTCAAGCGGCTACCTTGCTCAGCCAAGCAACATGACCACTGTAGTATCGCTCGACATCCTTTTGGGAGATAGTGTCGTTGACATGAGGCATGGTCGACAAGTAAATCATATGACAGAAGTTTCTACTATTACGTCAGGGATATGCATGCCCTTAAGGTATGGTGTCAGAGGTACTTTCTTGACAAAGCCCTTTCATGGGACACATAGGAGAGCATGCCCATGCCTCAAGAAGCGCTCACGCTATCCACCAGGGCTCTATATAAAGGAGAGTCCATCACCACAGAGGTATGCATTATTCTTGATTTCTACTGTTGTTACTGTTGCTCCGTTTTTCTCCATATTCCGGTGATTGACTTGAGTGTCGGAGGGCCAACGTAGTGGACCCCTTCCCTGGCCCGGCACTAACGTCGTTGTTTTGCAGAGCATAGCGAAGTCCACATTCGGTCAGCAAAACCGTCACCTCCCAGCTTTCCAGCTTCACACTTTCAGATAAGATCATCATTATTTATTTTGAAATAAATTTTATTATTACTAATCAAGTCTTTTTTAGTGTTTCTCTTCTATTTATATGTATATTTGTCATGATTTCATATTGTAGAGTATCTATTGGTCGTCATACATGTCCACCATCTTAAAATATATTTTCTGGAGTTTTCTCTCAATAGATACAACTTTAATTTTTTTCCTAATTTTTTTATTTTTTATTTTAAAATTACTTTATGATTATATAAAACATATGATACTTTTCTCTATTTTAACTATTATGTTTATTATTCTATATAAGACATCTCTTAGCAGTTCTCCGAGTTCTTGAGTTTAACAAATTTGTAGAAGAATTTACAAAGTAATATCTTTTTAAATTTCAAAATTTTATTAAAAAAATGTTTAAAGAAACTTTTTTTTTAATGTTAAAGTGCCATTTTAAACTTTTTTTTAAGTAAAAGGTGTTTTTCTTTTTGCCCGTTCTTTTTTATCTCGACCGTTAAATTTAGATATAATTAATCTCGACTGCCCGTTCTCATTGCATCGATAGATCCAGTTGGGTCTGGCTACGAATTGTAGACGAACGAGAAGAACCCGATCGGAGTGCGACTTCTGCCGCTGCCTCACGACGCCAGTTCATGATCGGTGACAGTAATCTGGGGAAATGGCGAGCTCCGTCGTCCATTCTTCCTCAGCCTTTCAATACGGCTGAGGAATCTCTCCGTCTCAGGAGGAGAGGTGCGCGTTCATTTCGCTCCATCTCCGACGGGGAACCTGCACGTCGGAGGAGCAAGGACGGCGCTCTTTAACTACTTGTATGCCAGTTACGTTCCCTTGTTCTCCATGTCCTTGTAGTTCTAGCCAATTAGGTTTTTTTTGGGCCAACCGTATGTTTTATAATGCATTTACTGTGTTTATATTAGTCATCGAAATTTTCAAAAGTTAGAAAATGGTTGAATTGATATAAATTCTCGTAAAGAATAAGAATTTAGGGTTGGGATGCTTCATTGCTTACTAAACTATGAAAATTTGGAAACTTTATTTTTTCTTCTTTGGTCATGATGATAAGTGCAAGTTACATTATCACTTCAAAGATGAGATTTTAGTGTACTTGTGGCAGAGCTACTGGAGATCTGTTGAACCATTTAAGTTCGGTGGTTGGCTGTTCAAGAGCTAATGTAACAAATCTAAGGTGGCATCAGAAAGAAGTTAGATATAATTTTATGTAGTGAAATAGATGCATATGCTGTTCCATTATTGAGTTTTTGTATGACTATAATACCAGGTCCATTTTTATTATAGTGCAATGCCAAATGTTTTTCTTTATTGTTTTGATACTTTGTTGATTTTTCAAACGTTTAGTTTTATCTTATTTTTGTTCCTTTCAACATTGCTTGATCAAATCCTTTATAGTTCTCAATGAGAGAAATTTGTTGTGCGAGTTGAGGATACTGAATTAGAAAGATCTACCAGTAAATCAGAAGAAGCGATGCTGAATGTTTTATCTTGGCCTGTCCTTGATTGGGATGAAGGTGAGCAAGCTCATATTTTTGGATCCTTTCATTGATTGAAGTGACTTTTTGTTCATTATTTTCCCTTATTTCACCTTTTATCCTTTTGTTAATTGATCATAGCATGGTCAAAAAAAAAAAACAAAAAAAAAAGAGAAGAAGAAGAAACTAGTGGAGTTGCTTATGTTGATAACTACATACAAGCACTCGCAGTTATCTTGCTTATGTTGATAACTACATGGATCCTCTTGAAGTTTTTTTTTTCAGTTGATTTCATATGAAATGCTTATCTTAAAATTTATTAAATCTTTTCCAATTAAATGATGGTTCTTTACAGAAAACAACACTAAACAAAAGATTTAACGAAAACTTCAACATATTTGTCACCTTCGAGACCTTAATCTCTCTGCCATCGTATGAAATGCTGCATACTTGTAAATCTTTTCCTTATATTCTTTTGATGCCCTTAACATTTTGTAATCTTCTGAGCTTGGTGTGGGTGGAGAATAGGTCCTTATTGACATTCAGAACATAATTCCATGTACAAAGAATATGCTAAGAAGTTATTGGACTCTGGCAGTGTTTACAGCCGTTTTTGTTCTAATGAAGTACTTATCAAATGGTCATCAAATGGAACTCTATATCTTCACCCAGTATTGATTGTTTTAATATTTGCATATAGGTAGGGTTAGCACAATTCTTTAATGACTTAGTTAGCTTGAGAGGCAAGATAAGTAGATAACTACACTTTAATCGGATGGTATATACAAATAAATTGCTAGTGGATAATATCTCTTAAATAAAACTTTCATTTAGTTGAAACAACTTGAATTAACCATGTTTTCTTCCTTTTGTTTTTTCTAATTTTTCATTTTGTTTTATTGTGTTATATATATATGCATGTATATGTGATATGATATAAGAATGACCTAATAAAAAACCTGGAAAAAAAAATACTATCATGTATATGTGAGATATCACATCATGGTGCTTTTTGGACTCTAGGAAGTTATTTTATGTAATATTGTTGCTATCTTAATGAGATTTGCACGGTGTAGTTTGGCCTTTAAGTGTCCACATTGTAGCGGTTTTGAATAAAACTGCTACTATGTGGATACGGTCAAAACTTCAGGATACCACATTGCTGTGTTCTGATTGATTTGGTAGAGATTCCACATAATTACAACTTACAAGTTTCACTTGGATGCTTTTATGGGTGGGTGATTTGGGTGCAGATTCTTTTGGACAAGTAGCATTATGACATTGGGCCATAGCAATTCTTAGGCCAGATGTGATGTAGAACTTTATGATTTATCCAACATTCTACAGTTTTCTGATAATTGTCAACAATGTCAGTGCTTGTATTCTGTAAATATTAAGGTCAGAATTATGAGCGTCATTTGAAGCTACGGTCGGAGTTGGATTTCTGGCCAATAAGTTTGAGACATCAGTGATCCTTGGGTATTATCATCACTGGCAGAATCATTTTAGTAACTTATTTGTGTTTATTAGATGTTTGGACTTTGTTCCCTTCCATTTCCAACCAATTTAAAAGAATTGGACGGGATTAATTTTTTTTTCCTCCTCTATTTCCTTTCATGTTAACAAGAGAACTTAATGTTTTTTTTTCCTTTCTCAGTTCTGTCCAAGTAAAGACAAAATGTATGATGTGCTAAAATTCTTAGAACACAATGGGAACCCAGTTGTTTAAGCAATTATTTTCAGCAAGGTGTTTTATGGCAGTTTCAATAGTTGGATTTATCCTGGAGTGACTGAACTATATGATATTTAATTTAGCAGAAATTCAGTTCAAAAGTAGGTACAAACTTATATTGCAACATGACATGCTGCAATATTAGAAAGTTGTTATTGCATCCGCATAAACAGACATGCTTCATTGCATTTCATATGCTAGCATACACATGCATTTGTAGACTCTATTACTTGAATTTCCAGTTTGCTCATCTATACTAAGCTAGCTTATTAGTTTGTTCGTATGATAGTTGTAAAGGAATTAAATTCAGTAATTTCAAAGTAAATTTTTTTAAGCACTGTTTGTTTTTATTTTTTCAATGGCTAGTGTTGGAAATTAGGATACTATTTGTAGCCATTATGCATGTCAAGTTATCGTTGTTGTATCCACATTCAAGCCAGACAATGCATATGCATCGTGTCATAATCCGGATGGTGAATTTGGTGAATTTGTTCTTGCTTCCTTGTTTCATCGTGATGGTTTTGCTGAAATATGAGCTAGAGGTAGAAATCAGAATATGTGGTCCTGGATAGTGTCACTGTACAGATTTTATTTAAACTCAGTTTGGTGAAAGGTTAGCTTCTCCTGATTAGAAATGTATCGTTGCAGGAAGTCAGGAACTTGAACAAATGAAGGAAACAGCAAAAAGATTGCAACTTCCACCAGTATACCATACACATACCGCTTCTGTGTACCTAAAGAAGGAACCCTGAAGATCACTGATCTTATCCATGGCGAAGTAAGCTATATGTATTATGACACTCTCTTCGGAGATGATTTTTTTTTCAAATTACTCTGAAGCATTATATCCCTGCAATGTTCTATACTTCCATGTATGATGGCTGTTAATTGATTTCATAGTTTCGTAAGGGTCAGTTGGTGCCTAAACACACATGGTGATTTTGGGATTACAAGGAACAATGGACAGCCTGTATACAATGTCTGTTTCATGGTTGATTCACGAAACAAACTTCCCTGAAATCTCAACTCGTTATACATGTAAAGAATTCTTCCTCTGGAACCTCTTACCTTCTTTTATTATACACCAGAGCTGAGGAACATTTACCAAATACCTTGCAACAGGCACTTAGATACGAAGTTCTGAGCTCCTTTTCTTGCGTTACTCTTTTGACATTCTTTCATCAATTGGTTAAATAGCCACTTGGGCATCGTTATCTTTTGCAGGCACTTGGATTTTCAACGCCTTATTTCGCCCATGTTTCCTTAATTCTAGTCCCAGATAGAAGTAAACTACCTCAACCGCCATGGTGCAACATCCGTAGGGAAAATATCTAACTCTTTAACTGTTCCTACTTCAAGCTTACATGAGTTCCATTTATTTATGGTATTTTCCTTTTACAGTTATGGTGAACTACATGGCACTATCAGGTTGGAACATCGGGACAGTAAATGAATTCTTCACCGTCAATTAGCTTAGTAAGTGATGCTTTTTTCTTGTTTGCATATCCTCTTGTCATGCTTGGATTAAGAATGTGGTTGTCGATGGCGGCTTGTTCAGTTACAAACTCTCATAACTTTATAGTTGGCGGACTTCTCCATTACTCAAGTCAATCGAAGTGGTTAGATCTTTGCTGGAACAAAGTTTAAGGTAATATAAACTTGAAGCATCTCCCATGGTCTCCTCTCATTTGAATGGCATTTACAATCTCTCTATGCCTATTCTGGGTATTGCTTGCCGGAAAACTACATGGCCCGACAGGGGAGGAAGCACAATTCTGATACATAAAGCTGGCAGTTGTGGAACAAACAATTAGTCCACAAACTGGTGTTTCATACTGAACGAGAGGTTGAAGATGCTGAAGGAGGTGGAGTGTGAGTCAATGGAGCAGGAGGTGCAGCCATTGGAGCATAGTATGTAGAATCGCGATCCTGGTCCTGTGATCTAGAAGTACCAAATCAATCTGGGATTGTTTGGAATTGTCTTTTGTGGTGGAATCAAAACAGGATTTGTGGGATCGTAATAGGATCAGTAGAATTGATAGGATCCTATATTATAACACTTCTACATATTTTTTATTGGGTTGCTTTGTTGACCTTTAAACTAGATTTTTTTTTCACCCAAAGATCTCATACCCTAAAGATCTGATCTTACTGATCAGATCCTGGCCTCAAAATCGATCCTACGGAGGATCATGAACCACAACCTTTCTACCAAAAGCAAATGATAAAGTCTCCATGGATGTGGATTTTTAATTTTGAGAAAAATAGAAATTTAAATAGATAAAAATATTATTTGTCATTTATTGTCTAATTGACTTTAATAAAATTTACATTTTCAGTCAGTGAACAGATTACATTAATCCCCTCACAATTGCGGATTAGGTTTAATTAACAACAAGCCCAATTATTAGGAGCCCAAACAATGGCCCAACATCACTAATACACGACGGGGCTCAAGACTCGGTTCGGGTCATGACGAACCGTGATTACTATATATAGCGGTGCGGACTGCAAATGCAGACGGATCGCCTCTCTTCTCGAACCATCGACGCTGTGAAACCCTTGCGCTTGCTCGCGTTGAGATCCGCCGCCCCCTTCTGCTGCGCTTCGCTCGCTTGCCTTCCTCCGGTTCGCCACCTTCTTCAAACCCTTTATCGCGTGTGAATTTTTCGGATTTTAGGTCTTTGCAGTTTAATGCTCGATGGCTTTTGTATGGTTAGGGTTTTCGATTGCGATCGTTGTTCGCAAAAAACATGTGTTTTTAGTTGGCGTTCGTCAAATTTTAGACTTTTGTAAATGCAAATGTTGACGCTAGGGTTTTTAACTCTTTTAAATGTCCGTTTCAGCTGTATAGGGCCTTCTATTTTGAAGTTTTAGGGTATATACCGTAAGAGATATAAATCAGTTCCTGTTCTTTTAGATGATGATAGTAACCAAGGTATGTTATTACAGCAGAAAATTTCTTCTTCTCGGATATTGATTTATGTCTTGAGTTTCACCCTATTGAATCATTTTGTTTTGTTTTTTCAGGGAGTGCTAAAAAGGGAGGTTTTTTATCTTGTTGTGGCAGGTATTCTGGAAGTTGTAGAGGCTCTTCTGGATCTTAGATTTGATGGCGGAACACTTGGCTTCTATCTTTGGCACAGAAAAGGACAGGGTGAACTGCCCATTTTACTTCAAGATTGGAGCTTGCCGGCATGGGGATAGGTGCTCACGGCTCCACAACCGCCCCACTATATCCCCAACCTTGCTGCTTTCCAATATGTATCACCGACCTGACATGATCACTCCAGGTGTTGATGCTCAGGGGCAGCCAATTGATCCTGAAAAGATCCAAGAGCACTTTGAGGACTTTTATGAGGACATTTTTGAGGAGCTTAATAAGTTTGGTGAGCTTGAGAGCCTTAACGTATGTGACAACCTTGCTGACCATATGATTGGAAATGTCTATGTTCAGTATAGGGAAGAGGATCAAGCAGCTGCTGCAATGAGGGCCTTACAGGGACGGTTCTACTCAGGACGCCCTATAATTATCGATTTCTCTCCTGTCACAGACTTTAGGGAAGCCACGTGCCGTCAGTTTGAAGAAAATAGTTGCAACCGTGGTGGATATTGCAATTTCATGCATGTGAAACAAATTGGTAGGGAATTACGGAGGAAGTTGTTTGGCCGGTACCGAAGAACTGGCATGCGAAGAAGTAGAAGTCGGAGTCATAGTCCAAGCCCATATCATAAGAAGAGTTCACGTGATTATGATCGTGGTGACAATCGTGTTCGTGGTGATTATCGTGATCGTGGTGATTATTATGATGGTGGGAGGAGTGGGGACAGACATGGAAGCCATGAAAGAGATGGAGGTAGACGGAGACATGGAAGTCCAAGACGCACTAAGAGTCCAGTTAGGGAAGGAAGCGAGGAACGTAGAGCTAAAATTGAGCGATGGAACCGAGAAAGGGAGGAGAAACAAGGGTGAGACACAATATCAACTATAATTCTTAAATGGCTGGCTGAGGCTTTTCTTAGGTTGCTTTCTCCCTTATAAATTTGAATGTTCTCGAGCCACTTCCATTGAAACCCTTGAACTGGAACAGTTTTATCTTATGTGCTTGTGTGATGCTATTGAACCTTGTGGCTTGTTACATCTTATTTAGACATTTCATGTTTAACTCTGTGTTGTGTTGCTTGGATATGGACCCAAAATTCTGTAGCTATGTTACTTATGCTGTGTTTCGCCTATTTTCTTTTCTTTTCTTTGCCCTTATCTAGTAAAAGATTTATCATGAGGTATTAAACTCCTTGAGAGAATCTGATTCCAATTACAATGTAATGCACAACTAGTGGTATGTATCTTCATACTGCTTTCAGTCAACGAAATGCACTAGTGATATTTATCTTCATACTGCTCTGAGTCTATAAGCATCCAGCAGAAAGCTTTCAAACTGAAAATCAGTTTAGCATGGTATAATTTGAAATGCATAGATTAGGATGTACACTACTTGGAACATCACTATTTTGGATACTTTGTTTTGAGCATTAACTACATAGATTTTATTTTGGGCTAAAATGCATTAACTGGATGTTTATTGCTTATTTGCTTTTTTTATTTAACATTGTATTTCTAGTTGATATTTTTGGAAGAAGGGAGAGATGCGAATGGGAATGATTCAACTAGAATTTATGCCTGAGTTGTCCAGTTCATCTAGTTTACATTCCTCCTGAATTATCCACTAAATATGAAAATCATTTCATTTCAAATAATCTTCATCAGCTGTATCTCATTGTTGATTTTGATTTTCTGATTTTGATTTTGATTTGTTTTCCCACTAAGAGGTGGAAGATTATGTAACAGAGTTGGAAGAGATGCTACAAACAAAGATGTCTGCTTTAGGGCAATTTTATATCCAATGTAATACCCTCTTTCTTATTGTACCATTTTGTTTTCCTGTTGACTATTTAACCTCTTAAACCAAGAAGTTTTTTAAGTATAAAAAGATAACAATTTTTAAAAATAATTTTAAAAATTGTATTCTCTCTCTTAATCTCTTTTAGATATCACTTTTAACACTTTTAGACTTTTGTTGCTTTTTCACAGCCTCAAAGTTTTCTTAAGACTAGATTCTTGTAAATTTTATCTACAAAACATTGCCAAAAAATTAAGGGGATGTTTGAGTACACGTATTTTTTATTTTTATTTTTTTAAAAAACGGTGTTTGATTTACGTTTGGTACGCGTGTTTTTTAAAAAATTAGTTATATTTTTTTAAAATAATAAAAAATGATAAAAAATTATTTTCTATTTTTTAGAAAATGTACGTTTTTCAGAAAATGAAAATGAAAACAGTGTAAATTACATGCACCTTAAGTTTTTCAACTAAGTTTGGTAAAAATTTAAGTTAAGATATGAGTCGAACTCGAATTAACTATTTTTGTAAGTGGGCATTAGTAGAGAAGGGACATTTTAACCTAAGGCAAATTTACACCTGTTAATATATTTTAAATAAAATTGATCAAGAGAAATATTTTCCATGTAATGTCAAATTTTATCCTGACCAAAATATTATCCACTTTGTGTATTTTTTTATTATTTCATTATGTAGTGAATAATTAAAAAAGCATACATAAGGGATTACCTTAAAAAAATATCATCTTAATCATAAATTAACAACATACTTTCTAAATCTCACCAAATTAATGATTATCTACCTTAGAAAATATCATCTTAATCATAAATTATCAACATACTTTCCAAATCTCACCAAATCAATGATTGTCTTCACTTAAGTTCTAGAAACAAATAACATTGTTCAATTCCATAGATAACTTTATTGTTAATAATAATTATTTTTTTAGCATGGATATAAATTTGTTTGTAAGAATATTTTTTATTTTTATTACGATTAATATATAAATATAACATTTTTTTTAAAAAAATAGATTTCGTATTAAAATCTAGCAATCAATCCATACTCCATTCAATTTTTGTTAAATTGATCACTTTGCAAATCCAACAAGTTGTACACTGGGTTTATTATACCGCATTGATTTAGTTTGATCCAAATTTATCAATTTGCAAATTTTATCAAATCTAATACCATTTATATAAATTTTATTAAATCTAACGCAACCAAATATAAGATCTATCAAATTTTATAGCCAATTTAAGCAATTAAAAATGTAGCATATAGTCGAGATTACCTGAAATAAGAGAGGTGAAGAAGAAAAAAAGTGTATTGTCCTAGTATTTTTTTACATTATTTATGATTTTGATATGCCTAAATTGCTTAGTTTGATTATTTTTTTTTATTAGAAACTAGGATTTTCACTATATCAATTGAAACTCCACATGTTAATGTTATTTATCTTTAGTCGTCAATGCTAAAGGATCTTAATTACTTGGTTCGGAGCCTGTAACAACTTATATTCAAAGGTCCACAATCGTTGATTGCTTTCGTTGGACAATCCACTATCGGCTTGGAAAATCTTTACAAGAATATTGAATTACAACTTTACATTAAGTAAAATATATCGACAACGTAAGAATCCGAAGAGTTGCACTTTCGGTTGTCGGAGTCGTGTCACGGAGTCACAGAAACGTCTTTGGAGCAGTGCGTAAGAAAATTCGTCAGAAGATTGATTGTCGAAGTGCTGGTCGAGATTCCCTTTTATAGTCAGCTAGACCTGATCCAAATCTACTGATCTCAGAATCATGGTTTGACTCGACGTTGATCGGTCAACCGATCTAGGTGTTCGGTCTACCAAACCTTCTGCACCTGCCCAACTTCCTGTCCATATTCTGCCGCTTCGGATAGAGCCTTCGTTCAATCGACCAATCCCACCGTTCGGTCGACTGATCTCGGTTTCCTCATTGGCTTATCTGGTCCGATCAACCCGGCCTGACCATGTCAATGCCTATCTACTGTTCGGTCGACTGAACCCACGATTCGGTCGACCGATCCTTAGTCGAACCCAATCAACTAGCTAGAAATCTGATATGTTTGTTTAGAGGTTCGATCGACCTATCTGGACGTTCGATAGACCGATCAAGGCAAACTCTAACCCTGCAAAAATGTTAGTCGTCCTACAAAACAGAGTTAGAATAATAGCAGATAATATGAAATTTAACTTTTAACAGTCTCTAGGTTGTCTAGTTCTAACTTTTGAATTTCCCGGAAACCCTAGATCAAACAATGTCTACTGTTCCCTTTTCAAGGAATGCGTCCTCACCTACTCCTGACAAGAGAAATTACCTTTTGCCAGACCAGTCCTCCGGACTATCTGGACTTTTGCTCAGCATCCGAAACTCTATGACTTCATGCTAAACGTCGGCTCGACGACCCGTCTAGACTTTCACCTGGTCCACGACCACCAAGATTTTCACCTAGAGTCCCCGACTCTAGGATTTCGCCCAAAGTGCTCGACCCGCCAAGACTTCGCCTAGGGTTACCTCCCCCTCAGGTTTTTCACCTGCTAGGACTGCTGCCTAAGAATGCTTAAGACTTTTCTACAAGTTCAATAACATTTGTTAGACAACAAGTAACCTTAACTTTGAACACTCTGTCATAATCAAAACACATGTCCAATTGTCTGGTGCTCTCTGCAGTAACAATCTCCCCTTTTTGATTATGACAACCTAGTTCAAAGTTAAGTAAAGTATAACAAAAATTAATGCAATAAAAGGAATTAGAGCATAAGCATAAGTAAAACAATTTGACATATTTAAAAAAAATCTCCATTATGCTCCTCCTAATAAGAAGTTATATGTTTAACTTAACTTTAACCTTTCTCTCCTCCTTTGACATACATAAAAAAATACTAAGTTAGAGAGAAAAATAATTTGTAAAAATAGTTTTAAAAAAATCTAACTTTTAATTTCTTTTAAAATTTTAAAATTAAACTCCCCTGAATTCATCACTTTAAACAATTTTAACTTAAAAAAAATTACTTAGCTTTGAAAAGGATTTAAAACGCGTAGTTAAGTGCTTAGTTTCAAAAGATTTTGATAACCCTTAACTTAACTTCCTTTTTCAAAAATATTTGACTTCTCTTTTCTTGCTAAAAAAAATCACTTTTAAATTTTAAAAAAATTTAACTTAAAGAGATATTTAATTTTGATATTTTGATGAATACTAATTAATAAAAAACTTTAACTTTGAGAAAATTTTAATAAAAAAAATATTTAACTTAACTTCTTTCACTCCCCTTATTAATGTCTTAAAATTTTTTTAAAGTAAATTATCTATGTTTGAAGGTCCTGGAGTTCAAGCATTATAAAAAAATAATTATCTATTTTCCTGATTTTCTATCTCATCCTTTCTAAATTATCAAATATGTTAACTTTATAAGTTTGTGTGAGATGAAGTTACTCTTAATTTTGATGCTGAATTTAAGTTTGGGAATTAAAAATATTTAAGTTTAACTTTTGAATTTTGATTTAAATTTAAGATTAAATTTTAAAAAATATTTAAGTTTTAGATTTTCTTTGAAAGATATTTAAGTTTGATAAATATTTAAATTTTAGATTTTGAATTTTAAAATATTAAAGTTTGGACTTTAAAAAATAATTTTAAATTTTAACATATTTAAGTTTAAATTCCAAAAATATTTAATTTTAAATTTTAAACTATTTAATTAATATTTAAAAATAATTAAGATTAATTAATATTTGAAAGTAAAATCAATTTGAAGTTTAAAAATTAATTAACATAGGAAAATAATTAAGTTTGAATAATTAAATTTGAAGAATAATTGAATTTAAAGGTTAATTAAATTTTTTAAATTTTGAAAGTAATTAAAGTTGTCAAATTAATTAAGGGTTTGAAATTAATTAACATTTTAAAATTAATTAATTTTGAATTTGAAATTTTAAAATATTTAAGTTTGATTTTAAAAATATTTAATTTTAATTTTTAAAATATTTAATTAATATTTAAAAATAATTAAGATTAATTAATATTTGAAAGTAAAATTAATTTGAAATTAATTTTAGATTTAAAAATTAATTAACATATAAAAATAATTAAGTTTGAATAATTAATTTTGAAGAATAATTGAATTTAAAGGTTAATTAAATTTTTGAAATTAATTAAATTTTAAAATTAATTAAAGTTTTTAAATTAATTAACATTTTAAAATTAATTAATTTTGAATTTGATTGGTTTGAATTAAGTTAGATTAATTCTTAATTTATACCTAAATTCATCTCATCCTTTCTAGATTTTCAATAAGAAACCTTTTGAATTTTATGAGATAGTTAATTTTATCTTCAATTTAAATTCAAAATCTAAGGATTGATTTACATTTGAGTTAGACTAAGATTTAACAATTAGTTAATTAAATATTTATTTCAATAATTGGCTTCCAGGCTGTGGCGAGACATTAGACCTTTTTGGGTATTGGATCATCAACCACTTCTAGACAAAGCCTTTAAAGAAATTGAATATTTAATTTTCTTTCTAAGAATCCTAGATCTAACTAGTCAAGTGTGAATCAAGCCTAAGTCCTTATCTATCCTAATTTAAGCATGGATAAGAGAAAGCGGTAAAGCAAGCATCAATCAGATTTATCTAATAACATAGATGGTCTTTCTATTAGCTCCCCCCTGAATCATAACATTGATAGGGTCTATCAAGGTAATGGATTTGATCCTTAGGGATCCAATATTGACCAAGTCCAACTTGATTAATCAAGTTAGACTTAGGGACTCATGCTTGGACTATTCTTCTATTTGTTCGATTAACAAGAGATAGATATGATTTAAATTTGTGTTTAGCCTTATATCCAAGTCGGATCGATTGTATACGGCTCTTTATTTTTCAAGAATCAGATCAAGATTCTTGGAACCCAAGGTGAACCGTTCTAATGTATCCTTCAGTTCCTTGACTTTTCAAACGGGAGTTTTCTTCCTCTAGTTGTTGGACTTGAGTTAAAGTTCCAGTCTGAACAGATTCAGTCAAGAAGCTTGAGTTAGTCACTTTCTTGAGAGCTATTACCTCTTTTTGGAGTGACTTAACCTGGATATTAGATTTGACCAACTTCCTTAACATATATGAAATTAAATTTTGTAAATCATCAACTTGAGTACCAGCAATCAGAGAACTTACAATATTATTTGGTCATTTAGAAACGGATACAAATCCATGGCTTCTTTCATACTCTGTTTCTGATTCGGCTTCGGCTTTAGATTCGGACTCTATTTCAGTAACGTACGCTTATACTGGTAGAGCAAGGAAGCTTGTTTGCTCGTGTTCTTCGTCGGAATCTTTCGAGGATTTAGACCGCATTGCTTTCAAGGTCTTCCTTCTTCTTTGCTTCTGAGCAATCTAGTGACCCTAGGTTTTAATGTTTGGGCAAAAGTTTAAGTTAGGTTTATTGTTGTATTTGATATGCATTGTGAGTGTGCAAGATACAGGTACAACAAGAAAAATCCAAGTGTGATCTTGGCAAAGGAGGAAAGTCCAAGGATGAATCTTAGCGGTATAAGTCCAAGCATGTAGTCTTGGCAATGTAAGTCCAAGTGTGACTTGGCAATGGAAGAAGTCCTGGAGGTGCGACCTCTTGGCAAAGGAAGACCCGACAACAATGACAAGGTCGATGGAAGCTCCAGAAGGCAAGACGTGAAGGATGGGGAGACATCCGAGGGACGCAAGGCTGATGGAGGAGGCTAAA
>JBBMJZ010413100.1:14581761-14597418 GCA_037833815.1 Zingiber zerumbet
GTGAGATGTGTCTCATAACCCTGTCCAACAAGCCAAAGCTCAATGTGAGATGCCCAAGAGATATAATTTTTACCATCCAACTGCTCGGAAGAAAGAGGCGCAGTGATATGGTTGGTAAAGATTGAGGTATCTAGTTTTGGGGTGCTAGATGCAGTCATGAATAGAGCTATGAACCAAGCTGCTGGAATATATGATGTGGATTTCTTAGCAGCCAATCCACAAAAGAACCAACAGCGGCAGGAGAATATATGATGTGGATTTCCTGACACGATAAGTGCTTTCTTCTTCTGTGGATTAGAGGATGCAACTAAGATACCACAGCTAATAACTTTGCCAGGAGAACCAACAGCGGCAGAGCCCAGAGCCGCCGTGGGTAAGAGAGAGCAAATTCGGGAGCGGTGTTCAATCCTCTACTAGACCTGCCGTGTGCCCTAGCCGACGCGAGCAGAGAGAGCAGAAGAAGCCTCCCGCTGGAGAGAAGAAAGAAAGAGGAGGTGGCGCAGGGAAAGCTCGCGTGCCCTAGCTCCGCGGGAGAAGAGCTGTGCAAACGGAGGCAGAACGGAAGGCGGCGGCGGCGCAGGGGAAGATGCGGCGGTAGTGACGCGGAGGAAGATCGTCGTCGCTGGTGGAGGAAGATCGGGCGCAGCGCAAGGAGCTGATCGCTGCCGCGGCGAGAGAGGCGCGACGAGGGAGATGCTCGCGGCGAGAGAGGCGCAACGAGGGAGATGCTCGCGGCGAGAGAGGCGCGACGAGGGTGGAATCGCGGGGAGAGAGGCACGACACTGAGATAAGGAAATTAGGATTTTAACTTGGCTCTGATACCATGTACAAAGTAAAACCTAAAATCTCGTGTATTGGAAACCACGAGTTAGACCTTTATATAGAAAAGAAGAAATACACCAAAAGACCAAACTACCCCTATACTTATTCTAACAGTGATCATGTTTGCATGAGACATATCTTATATGTATGTATTGTGTTGTAATAATTAAAAATTATTATGTTTTAATTTCCACTGCACATGTTTTAGAAATGTGTTTTAGTACACACCACAATAGACATTCCCCAACAGTTGGCACACTCTGATTGGCAGACACATGTCAGTGTTCGAGTGCTTGAGGCTAGTTCAGCCGCTCGGTAGTGGATAGAGGCTAATAGATAAAGCTTCACCAAGGTGTGATCACGTCAGTTGTCCAGGTGCTCGAATCGGGTCTAAGTGCCCTGAGGTGGATAAGTCAGCGAAGTGCCAAGATCAGATAGGCCTCGCTGGAGGCTCCTGGGGTGGTCCCAGTGGTCTATATAAGGGACTTTGACTAGCAGCTTCAGAATAACTTCTACACGAGCTCTAACAATCATTCTGGGACTTTGTCTTCACGCTACGACTATGCTACTGCACTACTGCTCTCAACCGCTGTAAGAAAACTGACACCAACACACGAGCTCATTCATATTCCACTCTTCTAAATGTTTGTAACGATTTCATTTATTACATATCTCTTATATTTACAAAAGGAAAGTGTAGGGTGATTACACTTTCCTATTTCTTTATTTTGTACGCGATTACTCTACTGGAATTTGATTAGTAAAGGATATTAGTGGATTGTCCATTGATACGTTTAACCTAGGTCTTAGATTAGGAGTCACCGAAAACTCTGAACCAAGTAAACCAATCTTATGTTCTTTCGCTTTTTTTAATTGTTTCGTTCTTTACTTAATTATTTTCCGCTTCACACTCACACTATTTTTAAAAGAGTTTGAAAAAAAATGTTTTTAAATGCACGTGATTCACCCCTCCCCCTCTCACATACTCACGATCCAACAGGTAGAATTTCTTTCTTTTAAAATTAAGGTTCATATATTAGAATTTCTTTTCTTTCTTTAAGTCTTAGGGTTTAGAGCTTATATAACCACCTATTTAGTTGTTTGAGAAATCATCCTCTACTATTAACAACGAATTTTTTGGGGCAAACAATGGGTTTCTTTGTTCTATTTGGGTTCTCTTTTTGCCTTCCTGTTCGGTGTCATTTAGTCATGCCTAACATGACAAAAGTCTTTATCTCCGGATACTTAGAGCATTCACATCAATTTTCCTATCACTATATATAAAATTCAGGGTAAATAACTCACTTTATTAAATTTAAACAATCACTTTTCACTACAAACTACATCAACTATCTTAAATTTTCTATTATCTTTAATTTTTTTATTATTTTCTTGTCTTTCTTCTATTTTTAATTATTATATTTATGAAAACTTTATTAAATTTAGAAAATCACTTTTCACTTCAAACTACATCAACTATCCTAAAATTTTTATTATCTTTAATTTTTTATTATTTTCTTGTCTTTCTTCTATTTTTTATTATTATATTTATGAAATGAGTGGAAGGAGAAAGATTAAAAAGAATGAGTGGGAGGAGAGATTAAAAAGAAATATTATTTTACTTTTAAAGTAGAAGGTTTAATTCCTTAAATTTAGAGAATCTCTATTTATCAATAAATTTAGGAAAATAGATAGGGTAGCTGATGTAAATATTTTTTAACCACTCTATCTAAAGTTTTAAATAAAATCTTTAAATTAGATAGCTAATATGGATGCTCTTATGCTCTGTTTACCAGAGGCACGGACAAAGAATGGAAAGGATTATCTAAGGAAGAACATCCATTCACATGAAGGAAGGGAAAAGGGAGGGAAAAAGGAAGGAAATAAGAGGGAAGAGAAGAAAATCACGCGGAAAAAGATGAGGGAAAAGGATTCTCTACTGCATGGCCGCGAGCCTTCGGGTTGCCTCTTTTGAATTCTTCCACGAGTGGCGATACCACGCCCGACTTCAAGATGAGGGTCCTGTTCTCATGCTCTAGCAAAAGATTGACCAGTGCAACAGTGACGTTGTTATGGACGATGGCGCTGCTGGAGAGAAGCATGGAATGCAATGCAGTGAGGATTTGAGGTTTGTATAGTGTGGTCCATTGTTCTCCGCTCTCCCTGGTACCTTGTCGAAGCAACACCAATCCGGACTGCTCTGACGGCTCCATACCCCCAAATTTGTTCAGCAAATCCTCTTCTAAGATGCTGGCACCAGAGGCTAAAAATGCAGGCGGATCAGGAGCCGGTGCATGTAGTTGTGTTTCTTTGGGCGGTTCCTTAACTACGAACTCAATGGTTAAGGAAGAATCATGCTGAATGGGGGAAGCAGTAGCTTGCTTGGAAGTTGTGTTAGCATTCACTGACTCCCAAAAATTTTGGTTTTAGTTCGATCTAGTTGATTTGCTACCCAAACTTTCGACTTTCGCGTTGTAGTACGCGGATGAACCTAAAAAATCCTCCTCTTCTTCATCGTATCTACTGTCACAGGAATTCAAGGCAGCTCCTGTTACTTCCGGCGGTGACATAAAGGCATCATCTTTTCCCTCCTCATCTACTTCTTCAACTGATAGTGACACGAATTGCCCGACGAATTCCCCTCTTAGATCTCTCCCTCCGGAAACATAAGGAGAGTGTAGTGGGTTACCTGAGGAGGAGGAAGGGGACATGAGGCGGCAGACAAGGGCGTAGGTGGCTTCAGAGGGGGACGGGTTGTGACGGTGGCACGCTGGAGAGGTGGCACCAGCCAAGGATGTCCCATCGCTTACAAAAAGTCCTTATAATTAAGTTTGGTTTAAGGGTTTGGGAATGAGGGAATGGATCTATTCCCAAACCTTATGTTTGATTGATGGGAATGAAATCAAGATTTTGGAATGAAACTAAAAAATTTGAGTATCGATGAAACACACGTCTTCCCTTGGGTTTTGATAGGAATGTGATAGAAAATTAAGTTTTAGACAAAAATACCCTTAATATATTTGTTCAATTTTTCTTTCATTTCACTCATTCTCTCCTTGTTTTCTCTCATCGAATTTTCTTTCTCCCCATTCTCTCATTATATTTTTTCTTTCAACATATTTTCTCTCTCCTCATTCTCTACCATTTTCTCCTTGTATTCTCTTCCATCACACACACTCTCTACTCATTTTTTCTCTCTTCATTCTCTTCCATCACACTTTCTCTCCCATTACACACTTTATTCTTATTTTTTCATCAGACTTTCTCTCTCATCGCATTGTCTCTCTCCTCAATCTCCCTTAGCATGCTCTCTCTCCTCACTTTCTATCATCACACTTTTTCTCTCTTCATTATCTCTCGTCATACTCTCTCTCCTTATTTTCTCTAATTACACTTTTTTTCTCTCAACTCACTTTTTTTCTCATCACAATTTCTCTCTCCCCAGTCTCTCATTGTCTCTTGTTATACTTTTTTTCTCTTCATTTTTCCATCACTCTTTCTCTCTAATCACACTTTCTCTCTAATCAACCTTGATTTATTTGGATGTTTGACGCTTATAGATGGTTTTTTTAGAGCTTCATCCATTGTGTAGTTAGTTAACCCTAGCCTATTAGGACTTTTATTTGTCAAGTTTGATCAATCTTGACATGCTAATACTCTACTTGCCTATAATTACCATTTTGCGAGACTAACATTGTTGACATTCAACCAGCTTTGACAGGGAGGGGGCGGTCGGTGGCAGACGACCGACTAGGGGTATATTCGATATTTAAATTTTAGTTAAATAGTGACCTCATAATATAATCGGATTACATAGTATTTAGTTTGTAATCCATATTATAAAACTTCACTACTTTTTATAATCAAGATTACATAAATTATAAATTTAAAGCTAAAGCAAATAAAATAATTAACTTTGTATAATTCTAATTATATTATAAGATAGATTACATTTTACTAAACGTACTATTAATTTGATAGTAAGTCCTTTTGTTATGTCATTATTTAATAGAAAATCCATAGAAATTTAACATTGGGATAAACCTGATAAGATTTCTAAAGTACATAATAAAGAAATATTTTAAAATTCATGTTAGATTTGCAAAAATAAGGTCAAACACGTGTCAAAATTAGCCAATAAATTGGTTCATTGTTGCTAAAAAAAAACATTGAATCAAATTAGGAACACATGTTTTTTAGCTGCTTTTTTATCTATTCGATTCATAAAATTAGCAGTGCTATTTTTATCTATTGAGTGAACGAAACTCACCAATTAGAATCAGTCAGACCACTATCAAAGGCCATTCACTCATTAATATCTCCTATAGTTATTACTCAACAGGAAAGATAACCTACACCTTGAGTCCTTGACCATGCTGTTTAGTGTTGCCTGTGTCATCAATGTAGGTTTGAGGTATAGTTCTGAGCTAAAAGGAGTGGCGGCTAAAGTTCAAAGGACGAAAGTATTAGTTGTTAATGTGTAGTTGTTGGATTTGTTAGAGTTTGATGTAATCCTATCTTCTGCTGACTTGTTCTAAAGTCAATTTTGGGTTAAGGTGGTCAATTTTAGTGTGCCTGGGTAGTTTGTCAGAAATCTGAACAAGTGCTCTAGTTGATCTCGATAATGCAAACAGAGTAGCCAGCAGCTAGTGGAGAGGGTTGCTTGCAAGTGTTGGCTGTACTGAGGCCAAAGAGTTGGTGTTCTTGGAGAAGTGATTATGGTTTAATTTGAGAGCTTTTATGTCTTCTAGAGGAAATATATGGCAAGATCGGAGTTTTCCAAAAAGTCTCCCCAGTGCTTCAACTGAAATAGTCAAAGGAAAAAAAAACGAGCATATACTAACTGAAAGCAAGCGAACGTTTTAAAACCAAAAACAGTTCATGTGCAGAGCACTTCGTCCATCACATCTACTATTGTCAGTCAACCTCTCTAGATCTCGTGCAAATCCTCCGTATGAAGCTTCCTGAGAAGAAAAAAAATTCTGCATCAGAGAAAAAAATTTATTGTTAAATATGATTGTCAATCAAATAAGGAGCCTGGATTGGGTAGGTAGCATTGACTTATGATTCCTTGGTCGACAAGACTTCCCCAATAACCGATCTCCAATGGCATCTCTAACCTGAACATCGCCATCGCCACACACAGCTTTTGCTGTAATAATTGTTTTTCCTTTTCGTTGACTTTGACAAAAATGGAAGACCTCGAGCTTTATTATGGAGAACTGATTCCCACCTTTTGTTCTTCTTCCCCTTCTCGAGAAATATTATGAAGCCGGAGAAGCGGAGGACTCGAGGAGCCCTGCGCAGTAAGAGACTCTCCTTGTCTAGGCTCTTCTGCTTCAACGCCTCTCAGGTCAACGACTCCGACGCGCCGACGCGCACCCCCGACCGCGAGACGTCGTCGTGGTCCGCCTGTTTCATGGTCGGGGAGGCGAGGAAGAGGAAGAGGAAGAGGAAGGAGAAGGAGGTTCCGGTTCACTCTCCGGCCAGATCCTCGGCCAGGTCCAGGTCGGCTCGGGCCGTCGAGGAGAGCCGGTCTAAGAAGTCTTCCGCCCAGGTAAACCTCTCTCCTTCTCTCTTCTTACATCCGTCGGTTCTCGCACTTGCACGAATCATGAAGTAGTCGGTACTGTTATTATTATTATTGACGGATTTAGCATGTCGGAATAAGAATATTCTCGTCTGATGATGCTTCGGACCTAGGAAAAGAATAGAACATCACATTAGTGTTAATGGGCAAGTTTTATAATATTTAAATATATTATATTCAATATGGATAAGTATTATATACCACCTCTTTAAAATGTGATTCATATAATATGTACTAACTGTGTTAACATATTTTTTTTATTAATTTACTTCTATTCTTTTTAACATTAACATTCATCCATTTTTTAATCTCACTATCCATTCATTCATCTTTATTCTTTATATCAAAAATTTATTTTCTTATTTGTTTACTATTTTTTATAAAACATGCTCATTAACGATGTTTAAAAAATTAAACGTTATCAATGTGTTAGTGTTATAGCACTTATTCATGTTAGTTATAAGGGCATTCATATTGATTTTAACGGTAATATATGTCATCTCTTTAGAAAGCATGTTACATACCCATTGATGCGGCAGAATTATGTAGTCCTACGTGTCCCACAAGATAGGAAACCATGCTGAGCTATTAATCAAAGTCAAGATACTACAAATGTTACTTATGGAAGGTCAAACTTATCGTAGAAGGAACTCAAGCTAAGTCTGATGAGCCCAATACACTCATTCTAGAAATACGTAGCTAGCCAAGGGTAAGTTGGTTGTCATGGCTCCTATCTCAGCTCAAATCCTGATACCCCTTTCGGCTTAGTCCTAAGTCCTAACCTCATCTTTCAGTCTCGACAATAAACTCCCTCTCAGTCTCGGTAATAGACTTCATCTTAATCTTGACAACAGATTGTCTCTCAGTATCGGCGAGAGACTCCATATATGTCTTAGCAAAAGACTTCATATTTGTCTCGGCAATAGACTCTCTCTCAGTCTCGGCGACATACTCTTTCTCAATATCAGTGACAGACTCTCTCTTAATCCCCGCTACCATCGTTGACACCATCTCTGCCTCAATCTCATTCACTAACACCCTCTCTCAACATTGGATCCCGACATCGTCTCAGTCTCGGAGTCTCAGATCTTGAATTTGTCTATTCTTAAGGTCACTCCACATCGACCTCACCTTTTGCATCCTCAAGATAGGTCTACGCTTTATACAGGCTTGCTGATCGTAATTGCAAATATTACAAGATGCGTGACATCCTGAGACTGGAGGAGCAATTACAAGATAGTCAAATCAATCTCCTAGATGCTCTCCTAAGAACATGTGGCACTGGATGAACGGAGCAGCAACTAATTGATGTTGGATCTCATCCCTTCACCAACTCCACAATGATGATATTTCGACTGGCATGGAGATACTCTCCGAACAACCATATAAATATTCACGAAGATAATGATAGGGGATCCATCAATTTCTACAAACCCTGTACCAGATTCTACCCTTCTCCATCTCTCTCACATATCACCTCAAGCAAATCCTAATTTGAGCATCAGAGTGACTCCAAGATCCATTACCCGACCAGTCTAACTCTCTTTTGGAGTGTGTTGCAGGCTCTTTCATCTTAGTCATCGATGGTCTCCAGAGAAAGTAGATGCTAGCAAGTTCACGGCCGCGAGCTCAAGGTAGGCCCAGCTCGGGTCGCGAGCTCACGGCTAGCCAAGCTCAAGACCGCAAGCTCACAGCCGGCCAAGCTCGTAGACCCGAACTTAGGGCAAGCCAAGCTCATGGCCACGAGATCTCACCACGCTAAAAAACAAGAGGAGAGGAAGGGAGGAGATTATACCGAGATTAAGGAGGAGAGGACATTGGAGACGTTGGAGATCAAAGAGGACGCCGAAGATCAGAGAGGCTGCAGATGCCAGAGATATTGCCAGAGAGTTCGAAAAACACAATGGATATGCGAGTTCGGGGTTTAGCCCTAATTTTGATCCAGAATTTAGCAACGAAAGTTTATTCCGTCGCTATATTAGAGATGAAATTTAAATTCCGTCTATAATATAGAGATGGATATTTATTAACATTGTTATATTTAAATACCGGAGTGCTAATTAGTGACGGATATATAAATCAGTCTCTAATTAGAGATGGAATATATATTCTCTTGCTAATTAACGACAAAATTTAATTTCTGTCACTAATAATTCCATTTTAACTATATTGTTTTTATTAATAATGACCGTTTTAGCGACGACATTACAGTTCGATCTCTATTTAGAGATGGAACTTTAGCTCTATCTTTAATTAGAGACGAAATGTTAATTATGTCTCTAATATAGAGATAGAAATCTAATTCCGTCACTATATCTTTTTTTTAGTGATATTTTGGATGATGTGGAGATACTCTTCGGACAACTATACAAACACTCACGAAGGTAATGACAGAGGATCCCCTAATTTCTGAATGCTCTAGACCATGTTCTACCATTCTTCTCCATCTTTTTCTTCTTGCATATCACCTCAAGCAGCTCTAGCTTGAGTGTCAAAATGACCCTAAGATCCATCACCCAACCAATGTAACTCTCTTTTAGAGTGTGTTTCATGCTCTTTCATCTCAGTCATTGCCAGTCTTCGAAGAAAGCAAACATTAGCAAGTTCGTTGACTGATGACTTGACCATCCACAGTATTTGGCCAGAACACCCATTATATTAACATCTCCATTTTATTGACGCATACTCACATTTATTTTAACATTAATTTTTTTATTTATTGAGCCCACCCACTACTCATTCATTCTTATTTTTAATATCCAAAATTTATTTATTTATTTATTTAAATTTATTTTACTAAAATTCTCATTAACCGTGCTCACAGCCCGTCCCAAGTTATATGAAGGGAGGTAATCACGAGTTAACTTTTACCCGATTACCAAGTGGATAAGGGGTGGAAGGACTTTTTTTCCTAGGACATGTGTCCACCGGGAATTGATCCCTACTGATTAACAACGTTCAAATTATGTGTGTTATAACACTCATCAACGTTGATTGTAATATAATTTGGGTGGTGTAACATTCACACTTAAACCAATGTGAATGCCCTAATATTATTTAAGTATTATAACACTCACATATTAATACTAATATAGATGCTCTACCACCCATATATTAATAGTGTTCGCAGTTAATGAGTATATTTTATAAAAAGAAACTAAAAGTAAGAAAAAAAATATTGGATATAAAGAATAAAGATAAATGAATAAATAGTGAAACCAACAAATAATGAATGTTAACATTAAAATATAAGTGAATGTGTGTTAATAAAATAGAGATGTTAATATAATAAATATATGACATGTTTTTTTTTTTAAATGAGGGCATATTAACATTCAAACAAACGAGAATGCTCTAATAGTGATGGTGTGTTTTTACTAATTATTGATATACTTAACCTTTTTTTTACCTAAAAATGAATTAATATTTTTTAATTGTTTAAATACTATTTTTACTGTGAAAACAATTCTTAACTCATTTTATATGTTAACATGAAGTTATATATTCTATTATGGTGTTTCCATAGCATCGAGGCATAGACGATAATAACAACAATGTCAAGAACAAAGCGCCATCATCGAGTAGGGAAGCTTCAAAGTTCGATGAGGATCTTAACATTGGGCAACAAAATCTCGAATTGCAAACTAAAAGAAAAGATTATAGCAACGTAGCACAAGCTTCATTTGTTCAAAGTTTGTATCCAATTCCAACTAGGCTCAAGGACAATGAGCCAAGGCCATATAAGATTGTGAGTCAGTCGCGGAAGCTTGGATCATCGGTCGGAGTTGGAATCATGATGATCACTTTGGCTATTTTGGTATTTGTAGGGCGCGGAAGTGCCATAATTTGCTTTTGCTCATGTTTATATATATCGCAACTAGCGAAAGCCTCACAACCAAATGATGAAGAAAATATTGCACCAAAGAAAATTGATACAGACTCAGCTGAATATAGAAAGAAAGTAATGTTAGAAGGTTTTCTCGAGAGGAATGGTGGAAGGCCAAAAAGATGATATGTTTTTATTTTATTTTATCTTATTTTTCATATGTTTGTCTAGAGTTAGTCGTTTTGCTTGTTTGGTTGAAAAGATAAGTTAATAATTTGTAAATTTAAAAATAAAAAAAGTGATGAATGAGAAAGAAGACAATATTTAAATAAACGTGATGCCAGCTTTGTGGCATTAGATAGCAGGAATATTTCTTATGGCATTAATGACTATTTTTTTTTGGTTTCAGAATCCAAACGTGGCATCTTTGTGGTATTAAATAGCACATTAAATGAACACTTAATAAGAGGGAAGAAACGTAAAGATATATTTATTTGAATAATGTCCCCTTTTTAAAAGAAAAATGGGAAAAAAAGGGTAAAATCGTGTGTTAATCTATATTTGATATTATTTTTTCCACCAGTTAAAATAGGAAATTAATTGAAAAATTGGAATAATAATTTGGGTGAAATCGTCGACAATGTCTACTATAAATGACCAAGTTGAAAAGGAAGGGAGGAACTTCCATGGCGAGGTCGCGATTCATTCTCGTTCCCTTCCCGGCTCAGGGCCATGTCACTGCTATGCTGCGCCTCGGCCGCCTTCTCAATGCTAGCGGCTTCGACGTCACCATGGCCACGCCCGACTTCATCCACCGCCGCCTCGCCGGCGGCGCAGACGCCGGCGATGTTCGCCACGCGTGCCTTCCGAGCGGGCTGCCAGAGGCGGACCACACGGCGGAGGACTCCACCGCCATCGTCCGGGCTATGGAGTGCCACATGCCTCCTCACCTCGAGCGCCTGTTGCGGGCGGACGGCGATGGCGCGGCGGCGTGCGTGGTGGTGGACCTGGTGGCGTCGTGGGCGATTCCGGTGGCGAAGCGGTGCGGTGTGTCGGTGGTCGCCGGGTTCTGGCCAGCGATGCTCGCCTCTTACCGAGCCATTTCCGCCATCCCCGAGCTAATTCGCAGAGGTTTCATCTCCGAGCAAGACGGTAAAAACTAAAATCAACACCAGATTAAATAAAATTTAAAATTTCAATCATAAAAAATTCCAGAATCTCAAAAACTTTCAATTTTTCCCTCGAAAGGTAGTTTTCTGCGCCATCGATCGCAGAGCAAACGAGAGTTGGAAACAGAGGAGTTAGAAATATTGGCAGTCGAAGCAAAGCTGAGCCTAGAAGATCTGCCATGGCTGGTGGGCGACTCTGCCGTTCAGAATCTGGCTTCAAGTAGTTGATCGAGCCAAGTCTCTCCAATTCGTCTTAGTCAACACCTTCCCCGGCGAAGCTGGCGGTGGCGGCCACCTTCTCTCGCCGGAGCACAGATCCCCTCGGGCTCTGCCCATTGGCCCACTAATGGCCCACGAGAGGGTACCCAGGCCCAACCTGTGGGAGGAAGACGAGAGCTGCCTTGCCTGGCTCAAGAACCAACCGCCCGGCTCCGTCGTGTACGTCTCCTTCGGCAGCTGGGTGGCGCCGCTCTCGCCGGCGACCATCTCTGAGTTCGCATTGGGGCTGGAGGCGGCCGGCGCGCCGTTCCTGTGGGCGCTGCGGGACGACGCACCGTGGCGGGCTGGGCTGCCTGCGGGCTTCGCCGGTCGAAGCGGCAGGCTGGTGGTGGACTGGGCCCCGCAGGAGGCGGTGCTGGCGAGCCCGGCGGTGGGATGCTTCCTGACGCACTGCGGATGGCTGTCGGCGGTGGAGGCGGCGCTCCACGGGAAGCGGATGCTGTGCTACCCCATCGCCGGCGACCATTTCGTGAACGCCGCACAAATTGCGGGGGTCTGGGGCGCCGGAATCCGACTGGAGGAAGGGTGCGGATGCGGGGACGTAGCGGAGGGAATCCGGCGGGTGATGGGAGGGAAGGAAGGGGAGAAGGTGCAAAAGGGAGTGGAAGAGTTGAGGAGGAGAGTGGTGGAGGAGAAAGGTAGCGCCGAGGCCATGGCCAATCTCCAATCTTTTCTCGACGCTAGCAAATTAAACGAATAAATGAGATTGCAACTTTGCCCGCGAGGCACATGAATCACAAATTAGAACTTGGAACAGAAAGCAAGAACTACTTACAACTCAGTATACGAGTTCTCAACTAGCAGACGACAAGCGACAGAGGAACCCTTCAAATCCTCATAGGTACTTCCGCCGGTGGCCGCCGCCGCCGCCGCCGCGGCCTCCTCTTAATCGTCTCCCTGTCTTCAGTAGTCCTCGGTCGCCCATCATCTCCCTCACCTTCTACATCGACTCCACTCCTTAGAATGAAAACATCCACCTTCTAGACATAAGAGCAAATGTCCGAGAAGGGAGGAGGAATGCCAAAGATCAAAACAACCATAAAGATTTTCATAAAGAGCTTTGATAATGCCAATAGCTTAGGGCCCTCGAAGTGGAGTTCAAAGTAAGAAAATCACTTCATATTGTTGTCAAAGTCAATGAGAGATTATTACTCTGAGATTAGCATAGATATATGAGGGTCGGGTGGTCTGGCCGATTGAACTTTTTGTTCGATTAGAGTCCGAGTCCCTTGGGATCCATGAAGTCCCAATCTATGTAAGTGTCATCTAGAGCCAAGTCCACTTGGTCACTCACTGCTAACACAGTCTTATGTCTAAGCTAAGTGATCTAGCCGATTAGACCTATGGTCCGATCTGATATGCTGGATATATGATTCGATCGACTCTTGAGCCGAGTGAGGAGGCTGAGTGGAGGTCGACTCTTCGAGAAGATCATCATCCCTTAGCCGACTGACCCCATCCGCGAACGACGTCCGATCGGACGACAAAGGGGACTTCGTCAGCTTATCCTCTAAGCATATAAATGACTCATTAACTCAATGGTTTAATATTCCTTTTTGACGTTTTGTGTCGTTTGTGCGAGGAAGCTTCTATCTTGCAAAACACAAAAATGGTGGGTCTATTTTTAAGAAGTTGTCATAGTTTCAGAAGAGTCGGTCATTTTTTCGAAATGTATTGTTATTCGTTCACAAAGGCACAACAACACTACTATATAAGGGGTCTCCATCTATAGATGCAAGTTTGTTATACTACACAACGTAAGACTACACAACCATATGTGATCATAACCACTGTTCATTAATTTGTTCCATGCTTTATTGATTTGAGTATCAGAGTGTTTGTGCTGGGGATTCTTCCCTAGCACAGTTGTTGATGTTTTTTTTTCCCTCATTCTTTTTTGGCACGTAGAAGTGCTCAATGTCGTTTTCTTCTAACTCTAAGTTTTCTTTCAGACAACAGCAATGTTACTTACCTAATACACCATCTTCTCCGATTTCAAACAAGATTAAACTTTATTTTTTCGATAAAAAATTTGATGCATAACTTAACTATGCGAATGGAAGCACATTGATAAGCCCGGGAGCGTATTCTCAAGTTTTCGAGATATCTAACGAATGAGGGTTAGCTTTGACAAATTAATATATACTATTTTTTAAATAGAAGATTGGCCTAAAATCATTAAATTGATGGACCCGTCCACTAGGAGTGTTTTTTATTTATTTCGATGATCAATAAAAAATTTGTACAGGATCGGTCATCTAAGGATTAAACTATATAACTTAAATACCCAGTGTTAATTTTAAAAAAAAATAGAAATAGGTAAATAAAGTTCCAGTATATGCAATGGTAAGTGTGGAGATGAGACGGGCTACATTAGAGTTTGAATAATTTATGATATTGGGTCATTTGTGACCCATATGTATTTTCCAATTTGCACATTGCCTCCTTGGAAAATTTTTATAAGATTAGACCATTCAAAATTTGTTGAGATTAAAAAAAATAATAAAAGTATGTAAGAGAAAAATCAAGACCAAGAATTGAAAACGATTTCTCATGCTAATTAGCTAGTATTACTAATTATTTTTGGAAGATATTGTCCACAAATCATAAACGCCTAAATGCGAGATTTTTTTTTTATAATTCAGATTTTTAATTTTTCAAACAGTTTGATTTATAAAATGATCCATTCTCCTAAAAAAAATTTTGTTATCGATTATTTCATTAATTTTAAAAGTACTACTGAATCTCCTCAATCAATCCATCATTATAAGCCACCATAATTTACCTTGGTATTGAAATTATGTACTGCAAATACAACCGCTAATCAGATCCTCTTGTCTGGGATTTTTTAGACCAGGAGAGATCCTACAAGTACATTGGTGGAGTGATCTGGACTCCACCTGTTAAACAGATGGGGTCCAGTTTACTCCATCAATAAATATCGAAGGGTCCAAGACTGGTTCAAAGATCTTGGACAAGAAGATCCCTACCCATTGGAGTAGGTGCTGAGCCAACCCTGCCTAGATAAGTGTAGTTCGCATAATTTTTCCTTCAAAATAAAAATAATTAATCAAGTTAGGAAACATTAAATTTAAATAATCGGTCCTATAATATGGTTTCACCCCTAAGGTAAATTAAAAAAATACACTTGGGAATTCATCCTAACCGTCAGTATTTTTAAATTCACTGTACATGATTTTTTTTTAATAATACACTATAATTAAATTTAGAACTTTAGATACATGATCTATTCTTCGACATAAAATATATATAAATACTCAAACTGTGTTAAGTATCCATCATCACGCTGCCCGCGTCGTGTGATGTACTGATATTCCTATTTGGTCATCTGAAGCTGAAAATTTTTGTGCCGTTCTAAAGTGGGCTTGAGTTAGCCCAAATATTTGGTGATCTTGCAACAGCCCAAACTAATTGTATGATGCACTTTAATTTAAGTTAATTAGTGGATTTCTACTTAAACTCATGTTGGATCTAATATGAGTTTATATCAGACATGAGTTCATATTAAATTCATATGAAATTTCGACCAATTGTTTAAATAATACTTTAACACTTCCAAAAAGTTAAAATAAATAATGGATAATATATTTGAATCACTTGTAACTTTAAAAATCTACATAACTTGAAATGGATATAATTAAAACTCTTTGAGTCAATCAATGAGTTTCGATCTAAATTTTTTGATAGACCTAAAAATCTATGATTACATCTATTTTCACATTTTATGAATTTTTTTAGTTACAATGAATTTAAATATTCTATCTATTATTATTTTCAATCTTTGTTTAAAGGTGATATTTAAAAAAATAAATTTAGTCGGAGAGTGAGAACAATTTATTTTCCGCGAGTGGATAGAGAGAGTGAGGAGTCCGAGAGAGAGAGAGAGAGGGGAGGGGGGGGGGGGGGGGAGGTGGAAGTTCCCCCTGCTTGTAGAAAAAACAAAATCAAAA
>JBBMJZ010413100.1:14599943-14625262 GCA_037833815.1 Zingiber zerumbet
GGAGCGAGGCCGAGGCGGAGAGGCGGGGACCAGAAGGCAACGAGCGCGCTCTGGAGCTCGCAGAGGGGGATGGAGCAGAGGAGCGCCCACTGGAGGGGGCGCACGAAGTCATGCAGGAGGCGGTAGAGGCCGTAGAGCAGCAGAAGGGAGAGGGCGAGGCCGGCGTGTGCCATGGCGATGTACAGCGCAAGGAGCGCCGGGTCAGCAGTGGCGGTAGGTGGCGGGTGATCCTCGCGGCGGCGGCTGGACGGGGTAGGGGAAGGGGCGCGGGAGGGAGGGAGGGAGTCCGGCGGGCGGCGGAGGGAGGCGGATCGGAACATCTCCGACCAGGGGACGTTCGAATCGGACTTAGGGTTTGAAGAATAAGGGACGAGCTCCATCGATGGCGATCGCCGTCCCCCTCTCTCTTTACCGCGTAGCGGAGGCAAAGAAGGAGCATCTCCATTCAATAGTTCTAGAAATTTATAATTAATATAATTTTAATTTCAAAATCTATTTTATAATATTTCATTTAATTAATTAATTAATTAATTAATATAGTACGGAAGATACATAACTTGTATATTTTATATCATTTTAAATTAAAAAAATTATGTCGGCAATTATGATAAGATGTTAAATTCTTTATATATATATACACACACACATACACGCGCGCGCGAAGGTTGCACCGCCGAAAACGAGTGTACGGCATCCCTTCTTCCTCACTCACCCGACCGCCCTTCTCTGCCTTCGATCGCGGTGTCAGATCCCAAACATCAAGCCTTCTTCCATCCTCCCTGCGCATTCGTCTGTCTCCTCGCAGAAAGATAGGATCTTTCGAGTCCGCTTGATGCTTTCTCGGCCTGGTAGATCGGAATGGGACTGTTGGAATCCATATTGGGCAAGGATGGCAGAAGTCTCATGACGCGCAAATGCAGTGACGCCGGGGGGCAAGGTATGCTTTTCCTTTTTGTTCTTTGATCGACGTCGGCGATTCACGATTTGGCATTGAGGAAACCATGAAAATTTTGTTTTTTAAAAAAAAAAATAGATCTTCGATTTGGGGGAAACTGGTTTTTTGAGTGTTTTAATCTTTTGTATTAGTTAATTTGGTTTTTATTTTTCTATTGCTTCGGAGGGTTCGTCTCCGACACGGATGACCTTTCTCCAAGGAATATGGATTTAATTTTAAGGTTTAAGGGTTTCTTTCTTTGTCACTGCCTTTTCCTAGTGTTGACTGTTGATAAACAAGGGATTGTGTTTTTTCATTCTGAAAACTGTGATTTACTATGTGTTCCGTGCTAATCGGCATCAGTTATCGTCTACAGTTCTCCATAGAGATAGAACTTTCGTTTTACGCACTTTTTTCTTTTGTGGGCTTATTATATGCTCTACAGCCTCCTCAAGAGGCTTTAGACAATTACCTGATGTAGACCTTGCACCATAATTTCCTGATGGATGCATTATTCCTAATTCCAATTGCTTGTAGCTATAATATATGCTTTGGATTCTGCAACTATCTACATTTAAGGGAATCAAATTGTAAAGTTAGGTCTTGTTATTCAAATTACCGCATCTTTTCTTTCTACTGCATTCAGTGCCTTTTGGGGAATCAAAATTAGTGGCAAATGGTATTTATTTATTTTTTGGATATTATGCATTTGATCTTGTGCTAGTTTTTGGAATTATACCAATATCTTGGAAGATTTCTGGAGATTTCATCAGTTACATCAGTGTGAAGTTGCGCAAAAAAGATAAAAAAAATGCTACTCGGAAGCAATTAAGTGTGGCAGATAATAAATGGGAAAAAATAAATTAAGATGGTAGAAGTGTTCCTAGGCAATCCATATCTGCCATTTTTTAGACAAGTGAAATCAATTTAAGATCGAGGTTTAGGAAATAGAAGGAGATCATCAACAACTTTAATGAATAATGCTACGTTGTCATAGAGGGATAGGATTCAAGTAGTCAACCTCAAATTGTTGGTATTAACTGTCGTATAATCTGCTAGAGATTTTGGGAAAAAACTTACTGAATTGAAATTATACAAAATCAATTCTAACTTATCTGTTGTCATGACGTGCGCGGATAATCTTAGGCTGCTAGCGGAGCTGGTTCTGCCAAGCTTCTGGTAGTCCAAGTCGTAGAGTCGATGCAGTGCGTAGCCGAATCGAGAAAGGAATTCGTCGAGGCCTCCGCTCAATGCAGTTTCCTTGAAATAGATTTGTCCCACCTCCGACTGTGCTTCGAGGTCCTTTCAGACCGTCTGTTCCTATGATACAACGGCAGAGCCATGCACACAACCAAGCATTAGTTGTTCGTGGCGAATTGAGAATGCACTTGAGTGTTATCACGAGTAGTTCAGCCAAGCGGATGCACAACTGAGAGAAAAGAATCGAAAACGACGATGGAGGAATTCTTTTGCTATTGGTCTCGCATTCGCTTATCTTCCACTCCTTTCCTCTTTGCTCAAAATCCAGACTCCTTATATAGGAGCTCTCACCTTGTATGCAATGAATGACGAAATTATGGTCATTTAATGTTGGGTTTAATGTCGTCATTCATATTGAGACATTACAGAATCATTATTAATAAGTTTAATGTCACTGCCGAGACATTACAAAATTACCATTAATAAGTTTAATGTCACCATTAATGTTGAGACATTACGGAATCGCCATTAATTTTATATTAATGCTTCCGTTACACTTAAGCAGATAGCAAAAAAGAGATTTAGGTGGCAAAACGTTGGTTCATTCTTTTGGGCAAATTTTGTCTCGACCGGTCCGGCATTCGACGCGTGTAGGTTGTGCTTGCACACGAGTCAATTTCGTTCGGTCAAATCTAGGCCCTGGATTTTCACTCCTTACGCATCCACGCGTGAGAGAGAGCCTCTCCCCATGCATATGTCAACAACATCAATGCATGTGACATAATTTAAACCAACAAAAAAGCGAGACACACAATGTGGGTCTAAAAATCTATGCACAATAGAGTTTCTTCTTCTCCTCTAGCTCTTTATTCCATTCACATTTCCAACATTAACATGGTTCGATAATGGTGACATATTCTTGATGTGTCTTGTAAGGGGGTAAAATGACCATTATGAGTTAATTTAAATTTCTATCTCAGTAAGTCTTCATGGATAAAGGTATAATTCATTGTGCAAGTGGAACAGGAGATATCAAATTGCTCCGTTCTGTTGATTTTTTCTCAATCATATATTCATATGGATTCCAGGTCGAGCATTGGAGGAGCTATGAAGTTCTTTATACAGTGATATTCATACTTTGGAAGGAGCAAAGCGCAAAGGTTATGTGGTCCTGTTGTGGCATTGACCTTCAATTTCATTGTGGCTGTTGGAATAATCATGACCAACAAAGTGGTGGGTATCTCATATCTCCTAGACAAACCAATTTGGTGCTTCCATTTCTTTAAAAATCCTACTCCTGTCCGGAATAACTCCACGCATTCCTTTCGAATCACAATTGCCAATTCCTTCAATATAGGTTTCTTTTTGTCTGAAGAAACCAGTGATCTTTGTTTTGCAGGTGATGGGCAAGGTCGGATTCAATTTTCCAGTAGCCCTTTCTTTGATCCATTATGTAACTTCTTGGTTGCTCATGGCTATCTTCAAGGCACTCTCACTGCTTCCTGCTTCACCTCCTTCTAAAACTACACCATTTTCTTCTTTATTCGTCCTGGGTGCAGTGATGGCTATGGCCACTGGACTTGCTAATGCTAGCCTACTACATAACAGGTGACTCCCATCCGGTAGTAACTTGATTTGTGTCTTACCTAATGTTAGCCTACTAATGCTTAAAGGTTTCTCCTTATGGCTATCTATTGGTAGTGTGGGCTTCTATCAGATGGCTAAGATATCTGTGACTCCAACAATTGTTCTTGCTGAGTTTATGATTTTTAGTAAGAGGGTGACTCTTCAAAAGGTTTCTCCTTATGATGCAATTTGAAGGTTATTTAAATGCAATTAATTGGTCTAGCATAAGCAAAAATATTTAGAATTGGCCAATTTGTAGTAGAAGTTGTACATGCTTATATTCTTTTAGGACTTGCTCTAGTTGCCTTTTTTACATGCATATCCTACCAAGTTAAGCTTTGCATTACATGTATATTTAGCAGAATCTATGTAATACATTATACACATATTCTTTCTTCGTATTGAACCTTTGCACAAAGCACCATATTTCTGCTAAGATCATTTAAATTGGGGAGGGGGGAGTGGGGAATGATATCCAGCACTCGTAAACAAAATGGGAGAATATTTGACAGTGACTGAAAGATAAGACTATTATAGAGTTTTATATCATGCGACGGAAATTTCTCAGTGTATATGTTTGATTATTTATGGATACATATGGACTATAAATGAATTGTTTTTGTTGGAATCTTTCCTATATTTAGTTATGATGCCATACCCTTTTTCAGAAGAATCTCCAACACCTTTTCATTTTCATGTCTAATAGAGGCTATCACACTGGCTTTTGTTTCAATCGGCGTGGCTGTTGCGACAATTACTGATCTGCAATTTAATTTTTTTGGTGCTTGTGTTGCATTGGCATGGATTGCACCGGGTACTGTAAATAAAATTCTATGGTCAAATGTGCAACAAACAGGCAACTGGACTGCGCTTGCGTATGTGGAATAATAGCATAGTTGTATCTATTCACCACTTCTTAAAGTGCTGCTAAATCAGTTGGTCTGACCAGGTTAATGTGGAAGACAAGCCCGATTACCATATTCTTCCTCGTGGTTTTAATGCCATTGCTAGATCCCCCAGGTGTATTATCATTTTGTTGGACTTGGAACAATGCATCTGCCATCATAATATCAGCATTATTTGGATTTCTTCTCCAGTGGTCTGGGGCTTTGGCGCTTGGGTGAGTCACTAGTCACATTTAATATGATTGCTTAAGAACAAGAAATTCTCCGAGTAATGATAATTTACATATGCTAAATTGTACCTCAACTGCACTAGGTGACTAAATGTTTCAACTTGACACAATTTGCTGTTGTCAGATATTCAAATTTCACCATATTGTAGGGTAGTTATACTTCGACCGTGTTTAGGATTTTGTCCTATTTTGTAGAAAGTTGTTTGTGTAAATGATTAAGCTTGCATTAGCTTATAAAGCATTTGATACTTCCAAAGTAGTAAAATACACAATTGATTCAATACCATTAGAGAAAGAAAAATCAATGAGATTACAATATAGTCTGTCCTAAAAAATGAAGAGACGGTGTAGCTTTTAATCTTTTATAGTTTGTCCTAATAAAAGATTTTGGTCATGTAAGTTGGCATGTAAATGTTCAGATTGCCTTTAATCATTTTGCTAGTCATAACTCTTTTGACACGATTGATACTGCACAGTGCGACATCTGCAGTCTCTCATGTTGTTCTCGGTCAGTTCAAGACTTGTGGAATCATGCTCGGTGGATATATGTTCTTCAACTCCAACCCTGGAATGGTTAGTCTCAGCAGAGCAGTTGCCGCTTTGTGTGGGATGTCATTCTACACTTTCCTCAACTTGCTGGGAGTGAAGCAGACCTCAGAAGTGACTAAGTCAGCACTCTCAAAGCAGAATTCTATTGCTGCGAAGCCTAAAACAATCATCGAAGAGGATGAAGTGGAAAAGATGGATTCTGCTTGAGTAAACAACGCCGTGGAAGACAAACAAAAAAAAAAAAATCTATTTCAGCAAACAACTCCATGGGCTGATCTTGTTGTTCGCTCGATTAACCTTTTCAACCTTTGTTTTAGTGGCTCTATTTTCTTCAACAAGAGGATAAATATGCTTTTCTTTTCCCCTTGTTTTAGTTAGTCTTGACAATCAAAAGATACTCTTGCTGCTGAAAGAGTTAAACTGTGTATATGTATATATTCATTCCTGGAAACTGAAGGCTTAGTACCTGAAAAGTGTTTTAAAAAATGGTTCATACATGCTAAACAAGTTTGAGACAGGGCCAAACTTCCATGATCATGAGTTTGTCATGAAACTTCCATAGCCATGAGTTTGTCATGAGACAGGCTAAGGTTCTGTGGTGTTGCCATGAGACTTCCAATATCCCCGTTTTCTTTCTCCTCTCTGTGTTTCTTCATCTTAGTGTGGCGCGGTACCGAACATCATGTATGATGTATCATCATGCCGGCATGTCTTGGTAGATGAGTTGTGGCTAGGTCAGCTAAGTTTGTCCGAACTAGATCGAATTTGATCAAAGTAAGTGAGATGAATGTATGATGAGTTTAGTTATCCTGAATTATAAGTAGTTCGACTTTGTTGGGTTGAGTCAAACACCAATGCTCCGACTAAAGTCGAAGGATGCTTAAGTTAAAAGAACATATCGCCTAGTTGAAGCCTCTCCTCCCAAATGACCGAAGTTCTCATCACTCAAATAGGCCTCATTCTATTGTATAATCATCATCAAATTAGTAACTAAATCATCCCAAATCATGTTATATTTTACTCCTCATTTATTGTTTACACTAATATTATTATATTATAATAAAATGAATATTTTATTTGGAATGTAGCTACTAATATTGTGCTACTAGTTCAATACAAAATTAGGAATAAATATTATTCTTTAAAAAAAGTGCCCATTTTGCCATCTTCACACACACTTAAAAATTAAGGGTTACATGGTAAATATTTTCCCAGATAGGGTGTTGCTGCATATAATATAGCGTAAAAGGCCAATTTGGTTATTTCACGAAAGAAAAGAGGTTATCTGCATAATGGCATCCTCAAGTCCACACCAGATCCCACGAGTTCGTGTTATGTTAACTCTGTTCTCATCTAACACACGCAACTTATCATGTCGGCGGGTCCCTCGAGAATCGACTTTTATTATCGAGACACGTTGCAAGTAAGCTGCTCGCTGTTGTGTACGATACATGACATCCTTGTGTTCTTCGGGTCCCCGGTGATCGAAAGTGTCGTTCGAACTCACTCCTCGTGCGCACCCCTTTCGTTTGCCTTGGCTCCTCCCCATCCCGATCCACTCGAGTCCTTCTCCGCAGGTTGTTTGAACGAGGCAGCGGGCGGAAAACCTAGACGTGGAGGGGGAGGGCGAGGGAGGAGCTGGTCAACCCCCGCTCCATCGCGGTCTGAACTGCCGAAATGGCGCAGCAGCTTCGGCAGCAGCTGGAGGAGGTGGGATCGAAGCTGGAGAGCCTTCCGGCGTCCAAGGACGCGCTAATTAAGCTACTCAAGGTTGGTGATCTGAACTCTGTTCTCAGAAAAAACTCGCCTTTGCGTAGCTGTTTCTTCGAATTTCTAGCGTTTCGGTGCGGGGCAGTCACACTAGGTCGCTGTTAGGGTTCGAGTGAGGTTGTTCGTGGGGTTGTGGTTACAATGGAGTATTTTTGTGCTTTTTGTAAGCAAAATGTTAGTTTGGCATGTATTGGATCCGTAAGTTGTGTCTTCTTGATTTCCCATGCAGTTTTTTTGTCGGAATTAAAGTTGAAGTGTGGAGTTTAAATCACGTAAGGGCCACCAAAGATGGAAAGTTTGACAAGTTAACTTAAAAGAAGGAATTATGTTTAAGCTTTGAGTCGTCTCTTGTTGGCAACTTCATATAAGACTTAACTCCCATAATCCTCGAGTAGATTTTGTAAAACCTCTCTTACGCAACATCTTTGTCATATGGGATAGACTGACTTCATCAAATATTTGTAAATGGTTTTTACTTCCTGAGAAAATTGCATCTGTGCTTGAACTTGAGCATATTGACAAGTACTATGTGCTGCCTCAGTATTTTCATATCTTCTGCTGAATTATTTTTATCTCTGAATACTTGGTTCATTGTTTAAATTTCTTTAAAGGATAATTTGCTGAGCCTCAACATATCTCCGCTTCATCTCTATCCCATAACCTTGGATCTTATTTAACTTTGATCTAGTTTATGATTCTTGACAGAGTTTGATAGCTTTTATATTGGTTTTAAGTTTGTGGGTTGGAGTTCCTTGTCTTCACTGAATTTGTATCCCACATAGTATTTGCTCTATTTCATTGGAAATTCATCTTCAGTCAATAACAATACACAGCCTAGATGGGGGAACACAAATGGTCTAATTTCTTATGTGTTTAACCAATTGAATGCAAAATCAAATCCACAAGAGCTTAATTGTCTTAGCAATCTTTTGTTCGATGATTTGATGTGGGAATAGCTAATATGAATGTATTGAAATAAACTAGTGATTTATGCTTTGAAGTATGGGTTGGCTTCAAGTAGCAGTTGTTGCTTTGAAATAAACTACTGACAACCTACTTTTGTGATTTGTTACTGACATAACTTGGCGCAATAGTAACGTTGGTGCCGTGTGACCTAGAGGTCACGGATTCGAATCTCGGAAACCTCTTGCAAAGCAGAGTAAGATTGTGTACAATAGACACTTCCCCGGGACCTCGCATTGGCGGGAGCTTCGTGAACATGCTGCCCCTTTTTTGACATAACTTCAACTGAAACACATTGTTGATTCTTGTCGATATATTCTCTACAGCTGTAATTAATTCATTTATTTTGGCTGGCCGAACTTCCTTTGGTTTTGGACAATGACCATTCAAATACCTTAAATAACAGAATACATTGATTCTATCGCTGTCTTTGGTGTAGACATGTGGTAGCAAATAAATAAACAATAACAGTATGTTATTTATTTTGAATAGTTGGTGTGATGGTGGAGCTATTTTTCTTACCTGTTTTAACTCCAATAATTGAGGGATAGATTAGGTTGCCTATTGTTTATTTTATGCAACTTATTTTTAATTGATTTTGTAGCAAGCTGCAAACTGTCTATCCGAGATAGAGCAATCACCAGAACCTTCAGTCTCAGACTCAATGCAGTCTTGTCTTAATGCATTTGCCCAAAAAGAGTTGTTGACACATCAAGATCGTGATGTAAAAGTTCTCGTAGCAACCTGTGTATGTGAAATCACCAGAATAACTGCACCTGATGCTCCTTATAGTGATGATGTTCTGCGGGTTTGTATTTTCTTCTCTAGAGGAAGCTGCATTGAGTTCTTAAAAAGTATTAAGATATTTAGTGTGTAGACTGATTGGACCTCTCTCTCCTAGTTATAATTTGTCTGTTTTTTGCAGGATATATTTCATTTGATTGTTGATACCTTTGTGGGATTAGGTGATATTGACAGTCCATCATATGAGAGAAGGGTTGTTATCCTAGAGACTGTTGCCAAATACAGGTCATGTGTTGTGATGTTGGATCTTGAATGCTATGATCTCATACTGGAAATGCTCAAAACATTTATTTCAGTTATCAGGTGACAATGCTATTGCAATCATTTTTCCATTGCAATTAAATCAAGTGAATTTTCTTTTCAATAATCAGTTGTTGATGAATAATGGACAGCTTCAACAGTAGGTTACCATTAATTTAAGATGTTGCTAATCAAATGGTCAAACAATCATTAAATTTCAAGAACAAGAGGTTGAGATTCCATGAGACATTGGCATCTCAGTTCATCTACTTTATGCTAAATACATATGGGATGGCAATATTGCAACGTGAAAGTAAATCTGTAGCTGACTAGATAGAGAGCTTAAAAAATCATTTGTAGATTGAAATTATCAAAACAGAAGTTACTTAAAATAAGATAAAGAGTTTATCTGTTTATGTTGTCAGTTGATGTAAAAGATCTAAAAGTTTATCTAGATTTTGTTTGCAATGAATTGGACTTATATTGATAGTTTATGTTGGTCTATGAAGCAAGAGAAAACAATTTTAGGAAGATATTCATGCTGTTGTTGAAGAAAATATTCTTATTGGTATCAACGAAATGGGGATTGCTGATCAACAAAGCTGGCATCCTTTCTACTTCAAAAAGTGAATGTAACATTAACTATGTTCTTTTCTTTCTTTATTTATTAAAGATCACTTCTTATCATTGCTAAAGTTGTCTTTTAATTATTAAAGCTGAGTAGCATAGCAAGTTCTCTATTTTCTCACAGACTCTTAATTATTTAAAGCTAATAAGAAATATTAATAACTGAGAACATCAGAAGATGGTAAGCTTCACCAGAATCTGCACCTTAAATTATTTTGGTGCATGGCTGCATAGTGCTCATTTATAGTCGTTGTATACTAGCTCAATTTGTTTTAGTTCTTGCAGCTAAACACTTGTTCATTCGCATCACGAGGATGAATGCTATGAGATTTTTATATCATTTTCGTCTGTATTGTAATCATCAGTAGCGCTAAGCATTTGTCCTTTAGAGTATACTTGAACTGTGGTGACTTAATATGCAGTGATGGTCATCCCCAAAACATCCTTACGTTGATGCAGACTATCGTAACACTTATTCTAGATGAAAGTGAGGAATTACAGGAAAATCTTATTGTAATCCTGCTTTCAGTGTTGGGGCGTAAAAGAAATGTAAGGCTGTAGATTTTACTCTGATTTTTTTTCCTTTAGTTTGATTTTTGTTTTTTTATTTGTTTTTACATGTCATTTTCTCATTGTGAAAGTGTTGTTTCGTAATTGTGGAACTAGGGTTGCTCTATGGCTGCACGGAGACTGGCTATGAATGTTATAGAACGTTGTGCAGGAAAACTTGAACCATTCATAAAGCAGTTTCTTGTTTCTTCACTGTCAGGCGATGGCAATTATTTGAATTATTCAATTGATCATCATGAAGTTATCTATGATTTGTACCAGTGTGCGCCGCAAATTCTGGCAAGAATAATTCCTTATGTAACAGGCGAATTGTTGGTAAGTTTCATACCCATGACTATATGTTCCTATTCCACTTAAGTTACATACACAATGAATGGTTTTTAGGGTGACAATTGGCTCCCTATTTGTTTCTTCAGTGAACTTTATTAGATAAATAGGTAGCCATATTGCACATTACATTGGTCTGTTATTATACTGTGATGCTGCCTTGTGAGGCAATGTGCTTTTGATGTTTATGTGTGTGTGGCAAGAATAATTCCTTACATAACAGAGAGTTGTTGTAAGTTTCATACCCTTGACAATATGTTCCTAGTTCCACTTAAGTTAGATACTCAAAGAATGGCTTTTAGGGTGACAATTAACACCCTATTTGTTGCTTCATTGAACTTTATAAGATAAATATGTAGCCATATTGTACATCATTACATTGGCCTGGCACTGTACTGTGAGGCTGCCTTGTGAGGCAATGCACCTTTGATGCTTGTGAGTGTGTGTGTGTGTGAGAGAGAGAGATATGATATAGCCTGGTTTATTTCTTTATAATCAAATTCAGAGTTGTAGTTGAATCTTGAGATGAATTTTTTACTAGTGGTTATGATTCTTTGACTTTGAAATTTGTAGACAGATAAGTTAGACATTCGGCTTAAAGCGGTTCAACTACTGGGAGAATTATTTTCTTTACCTGAGATACCTGTCTCTGAAGCTTTTCACCCTGTCTTCGATGAATTCCTGAAGAGATTGACTGACAGAGTAGTTGAAGTCCGTCTCTCTGTCATTGATCATTTGAAGAATTGCCTTATTACCAATCCTGAACGTCCTGAGGCTCCTCAGATTATAAGTATGGGGCCAGTAGCCAGTCATTTTTATCATCTAATATATGTTTTGCTAACATTTGATGGTGTGAAATATGATTGTTATTTTTTTCAGAGGCACTTTCTGACAGAGTGCTGGACTATGATGAGAATGTTCGACAAAAAGTTGTTGCTGCAGTTTATGATTTGGCCTGTCACTCTTTCAAAGTAATTCCAATTGAGACTGCTAGTTTTGTGGCTGAGCGTCTGCGAGACAAATCTGTTTGTACCCCATCTCTTTGATACTTATTTACTCATTTGTTAATGTTGATTTCCTGATTTGTACTATTGTTTTGTAATCATCCCTTAGTTGACTGTAAAGAAGTATACCATGGAGAGGCTTGTTGATCTGCACCGACTATATTGCTCAAAAAGCTCTGATGGTTCAACAAATTTGGATGACTGTAAATGGATACCAGGGAAGATATTGAGATGCTTATATGACCGAGATTTTAGGTATGTAGCACACAAATAATTTAAAGTTGGAGATACTGATAATTTTGGTTGCTCAGAGAGTGACCTTTATTTCACATGAGAATTGCTATGATTTCTTTCTGTATATTCGCCTTCACATGCATAATCAGACTTTATGCACAAAATTGCTTCCAATTATCCTGGTGTTTCTCAAACTGCAACAAGTTGGAGTTCATAGTCATCAAGCCGTTGTGTTGAACAATTTGTGGCACTTTAATGCTTTGAGCATTTTTCTAACCTTTTTTACTATTTGTCACAAATCAACACATGCCATGTAATATCATCTCAATTTCATCAAATTTTGTTATTATCCTTGTTCTTTGATATGCAAAGAAGCTTAGTATAATTATTAAATGTGTAGTTTCAAACTGCTAGTATCCATCTTCATTTTGTCATTAACAAAATAATGTTGTTTTGCTGAAACATAAATGATGCTTTAGTTAATGAATAAAATACTCTCTTGGTAAAATAAAGAAATATAACATAATCTGTTAAAGTAAAGTTTTTTAGCTGAGATCATACTCATGAAGTGTATGCATTTTCTTTAGTTAGTTCAACTGATCACATGCTGACCCCACCCAGTGGGATAATGCTTGAGTTGTTGTTAGTTCAAGTGATCACATGTATCATTTTCTTCTTGAATTTTACAATATGCACAGAACCATCGAAAGTGCCACCAAATTTACCTATCTCAATAATATAAGAACCATTTATCAGAACCAAATTCACCTATCTCAATTTAGTTAGTTTTGTATAATATAAGATTCATTTATTCCTGACAAAGTTCTATATTCGTTGGAAGCTTGCAGAAATTAAGCACAAAGTGTCATTCATCAGACTAACTATTTAGATCTTTGGGTTGGTCTGAATCTAATGGCCGTTAAGTTGGGCAATAATAAAAAGGAATTCATGGACAATGATCTGGGAAGTTACTAAATTGGCATCAGCAGGGCCAATATAATTTTGAAACTGTGGGTCAGAACCAATAATCATACTCTTACAATCTTAATGAATGACAACAATCATACAGGATATCATACTCTTGAAGTGTTTTAATTAATTCAGTTGATCTTTAATAGGTGCATCATTTGTTTCTTTTTTTTTCGGGTCTTGGTGCAATCAAAATGGTTGCAGAGAACCACAAATAGTACCACTAAAATCACCTATGTCAAAGGTCGGTGAGTATTGAGACTGAATAAGAGATAAAGTGAATCATAGTTCTTATTATTGAGAATTCATAATCAACCTAGAGGACGACCATCTTCTGGGGTGACTAGCCACAAAGATTAATCACTAACTTCTGTGGAAATGTAAAAAGTGGAGGACTCTTTAATTCTAAATAAAAATGATTCGTCACCCAATAGCTTCTCTCTTCTTGTTCTCAAGCTTAGAGGTTGATGAGAATCTGCCTTAATTTGCTGAAGAAAGATACTGAAACAGGATTTATAATACGACTCAATTATAATTTTGGTGATCCGTTAGACGGCTATATATCATGTAATGTTGTATTAGTATGTAGCAACAATAAAATACAAATGGTTAAAACCTTTATTCGTGTTTACAGTGTACTACTATACTTTTATTGTACCAACTCAAACATTGATCACTGCAAAAAAAAATTTGCTACCTAGTGGTCATATTGGTCCTTGATTGAACCAGCAAATTTCGGTTACTAGGTGGTATTGTACATAAACTCTGCTGGGATATTCTTATATGTAAAGCCAGAAATATATTAATTTTCTTTTTCAGACATTCCTTATTTTATTTTTTAATTTGGTTGATTGACGGTTTAGGTTAGGTGCAATTCTTAAAGACACTTGGTCTTGATTATAAGCAACAATTTGCAGGTTGGAAGCAGTTGAACTTATCCTTTGTGGATCTTTGTTTCCACCTGAGTTACCACTCAAAAATAGGGTGAAACATTGGGTGTCAATCTTTTCGGTGCTTGATAAATTCGAGATTAAAGCCATTGAGCAGATTCTTTTGCAAAAGCAAAGGTTTGTAGTACTAATACAATAGTGAGGGGATTTTCTCTGTTCAGCTAGGAGTATCTAGTTTGTGATATATTCTCCACGGATTTTCAGGTGATTTCCTCTTGGATTGCAGGTTACAGCAAGAAATGCAGAAGTATCTGTCTCTTAGACAGACATATCAGGTTTGCCAAGATGGATGATCATACTGGTGATTGGTTGTTTTGTGTTGTTATTACAAATGGATCTTAAAATGCAGGAAGATGCATCTGAATTCCATAGAAGAATTTTTGTTTGCTTCAAGAGCATGTCTCGGTTGTTCAATGACCCTATGAAGGCCGAGGAGAATTTTCAGTTTCTCAATCAGTTGAAAGATGCTAATATTTGGAAAATGTTGACAACACTTCTTGATCCGTCCATTAGTTTGCAGGAATCATGGTCACGTCGGGTAGTTACTTGCATATTCCTTTATTGTTCTTCCCTTGTGTTCTTTTTTAGCTGTCAGCTTTTAACAGTTGGAATATTATTAAACACCGAAATGATGAAAAGATCAGAGCTGCAAGTTTCTCCATAATTTAATTGGATACATTTACAGAAAATTCCATGCTTGCTATTTGGAGTCTGCTAAATGTGGTCCATAATTGAATCCTTATCTTTGTCACTGTTTGCAGGATGAGTTGCTTAGAATTCTTGGTGAGAAGCATCCACTTTATGATTTTATGAATACGCTTACTTTGAAGTGTTCATACATACTCTTCAACAAAGAGTTTGTCAAAGAGATACTATCAGAAGCTGATGTTCAACATTCTGCTGGAAAGACGAAGCTTATTTCCTCCTGCATGAATGTGCTTACGGTACATACATTTGCAGTTGCTTTAAATTGTAACTTTACATGTTGTATATTGTACAATACAATTCATACAAGTTTAAGCGCATGCATTTGATGTCTTTTCGCTGACAGAATTTACATTAATGAAATGCAACAGAAGTGATATTAGTTATTTGATTCTCAGTATTGGTAGCTGCAATTTAATTTGCTAAAATGAAGTGATAATTTTCGCATTGATCTCTGACTTTGCTCATTGTATCAATTGCCTTATTTCTACATATTGTTAACATCTGGAAATGTAGTTATTGTACTACAATTTGTTCCCAAACAAAGTACATCTTCGTTTGAATTTATGATAGTGATTTTACCTTTTCACTTTCAACATTAGGCTCTTTAGTCTTTTCCTACCGAAACTGTTGATCCCTTATTTCAAATTATAAATATGCCTATTTCAGGTCATTTCAGGTTATTCTCCCTTGCTTTTAGCTGGGTGTGAAGAAGATATTCTTCTTCTTCTGAAAGTAGACAATGAATTAATTAAGGAAGGTATTGCCCATGTTCTAGCAAAGGCTGGTGGGTCCATTCGTGAACAACTGACAATGACTTCAAGGTAAAACCAGTTACCAGCATGCTATTGAACTACAATTGCATACTTGTTTTTTCTTCCCTTTGTGACTCCCTGGTTTCCTTGTTAAAGCTGTGGACATATGTTTACAGAGACTTTATGCTTATTCATCATATTGCAGCTCGGTTGAACTTCTTTTAGAAAGGCTGTGTCTAGAGGGTACCAGGAAGCAGGCTAAATATTCTGTACAGGCCCTATCAGCAATAACTAAGGATGATGGTCTCAAGTCACTCTCTGTTCTTTACAAGGTTGCTATTAGTTTAATTTTGGTAAACTTTCTTTGAGGGTATAGCTAGACTAAAAAACTTTTCTGATTGATTTATCAGAGGCTTGTGGATATGTTGGCAGAGAAAACACATTTACCATCTATTTTGCAATCACTTGGATGTATTGCTCAAACTGCTTTGCCAATTTTTGAAACCAGAGAGGATGAAATTACTGAGTTCATTACCAGTAAAATCTTGCAGAACAGTAATGTAAGCCTTCCATTAAAATTTTATCTAGGTCTCTATAGACTCTTGACAATTCTTATGTTTGTGATTTTCCCATTTTGCAGAAGGCTGATGAAGTTTCTTTAGATAATACTCAATGGAATGAAATATCTGAACTGTGCTTGATGAAGGTCCATGCATGAACTATAGTACTAGATTACTGGAAAACCATTAGTGGTCAACATAAGACTTTCAAAAATCATGCGTTTCTATCTTTTGTGCAGGTGTTCGGTATCAAAACATTGGTAAAGAGTTACATGCCTGCTAGAGATGCTCATATGAGACCAGGAATTGAAAAGCTTCTGGAAATTCTTCAGAAAATACTTTCTTATGGGGAAATCTCAGATAAAATATGGTCAAGGTACTGAATATTTATTTTATTCAGGATAAACTTTGAGTGTTTTTTCCCCGCACATTTATGTTTGCTAAATTGCAATCCTTCTTGTAGTGATGTTGATAAAGCTCATATGAGGCTTGCTTCTGCAAAAGCTGTTCTTCGGTTGTCAAGATATTGGGACCAAAAAATAACTACTAGTTTGTTTTATTTGACTCTCAGAATTTCTCAGGTAATTTGTCAATGTCAACATGTTGTTTCTTAGACAATGAGATTTCAATCTGTTTATCTTTTGTGGATTCATTATGATGTTACCTTTTATGTCTATCATTTAGGATGCTTATGCTGAATCTAAGAAATCATTCTTAAACAAAGTACATCAGTATATAAAGGAACGGTTGCTGGATGCAAAGTATGCTTGTGCCTTCTTACTTAGCTTTAATGATTTTCACTGCCCTGAATATGAAGAGGTTGGTCTTTTGTTTAATTTTGATGTAATAGATCATTTTTTTAATATTCAATTATTTGGGACATAGTAATTTTACTTTTAACAAGACACTTATCTTGCGTTCCTGTAGTGTAAACAGAATCTACTTGAACTTGTACACATATGTCGGCAATTTAAAATGCGGCAACTATCTGCACAATCTGACTTGAATACCACCCCAGCTTACCCAGAATATATTCTTGCCTACATGGTCCATGCTCTTGCTCATGACCCTGCATGTCCAAATATTGACGAGTGCATGGATGTTCAGGCATTTGAGCCAATTTACTGGTACGCCCTTTCCTTTTGAATTTGAACTATTGTTCCTTGATTATCTTTAATATTTGACAAAGTTGTATACTTACATATTCCTACCTGAGTAAGACAGTACTAACTGTATTATTTTCCACTTATTTTTGTTACTGCCTTTAGTTCTAAATTATGAAGAAATAGAGATGATTATTTTTCTATTATCTTATTTCACTAAAATTCAGTCATTTTACTCATGTTTTGCTACAAACCGTTTTGAGAAATTATGCTAATATTTTTGTAGCTTTCAGGCGGTTGCATTTATTTCTTTCCTTGTTGTTGCATGGTGACAATGGTAACCAATCTGGTGCTTTTCCAATCCAGAGAAAGGAGAGCTATAATATAATCCTTTCCATCTTTCACAGTGTTAAAAGCGCCAGTGATGCAGTTGATGAAACAAAGTCAACTGTAAGTGATTACTTCTCCCAGACTCCTAAACAATTTCATATTTCAGCTCCATTTAATTGTTGCTTAGTCCTCTTGTTGCTCAGTCATGTTTCTTCTTCTATCCAATATTCATTTTGTTTTGGAGTGTCACTTACATTTTGTTAACTAAGTGTGCTATGCATTTTGTTGGGGATATGCAGACTATACATGCTATATGTGAGCTTGGGCTCTCAATTTTGAAGAGACTAGTGCCTGAGCTTCAGGTCTCAGAGATTGATGTAGTTCCCTTGCCTAGCATGTTATTCAAAGCCATTGATGGTAGCCCTAATGATAGCATGACGGTGAGTCATTCCTGATTAAACAGTCTTCATCCTTTCAAAGGATGAAGTTTTACTCCATTCTTTTTTTTCCCTTGAGTTCCCATGATTATTTGCAGATATGTTTTTTTTGTGTGCGTCTCTATATCTGTATTGTTAACTGTCTCTCAAATTAACATTGTTCCATTCTCCTCAACCATGGTTGAGTGAACAGGCTCAACACCTTCAAACTGTTCTTATTAAAATTGTATTCTTCACATGGAAAGGGAAAAGGCAAATTAGCTTATGATGAAAATTGTGGAGACACAAATATCTAATTGAACTAATATGTTATGGAACCAAATTGTAGATGTGGAGAACATGTCATTCCAGTGAGAAATTAGACTCCATTTCAGTGATAGAAGCTTTTTACAAATGTTGTTCAATGTGTTCTAAAAGTTTTTCAGAAATAGTACATTGTACCTGTGTTACTTCAAATAGGTATGATATCATCATAGTACTTAGACTATTTGATGTTTCATAATGAAGCATGATGTGTTGATTGTATGATGTCCAATTACATCATTGTAAAATGACTAATTTGGTAAACTATTAGTTGTGAAGGATACTACCATCAGTATCATAATAGGTATATATGAAAGAGAGCCAGATCCAAGGTCTGAAATTCTAGTTCCAGTGCGGTTTAGGCGTCAGGGAACTGTATTGTTTCTATGTTTTACCCGCCAACAGTCAGCTTGCATCATCACTGGTTTTTTCATGCTGAGCTAGTTTTGGGTTCAATTTAGTCCTAATTAGCTTCAACTTAGACCTAAATAAATATTTAATGGGCAGAATAAGATATGTGGTGGTAGGCTCAACCCGATTTGGGTCAAACTAGAGTCAAACCAAGTTAATTATCATATTATACAACTTGAATCCGATTTTGTATATTAAGGATATCTTATATAGATCGATCCTATATAGATGAACCCTCTTTTGCTTCCTAACATTCTGAGCTTTTGAGTTTAGTAATTAATTGATCAACTTTAGTCACTTTAAGATGAAATCAAAACAAGAAGTCCTATATTCTGATCCACTTTTGGCATAAATGCTTAGCCAATTGTATTTCCCAATTCTTATTTGCTTTATATTTTTTATTAATTTCTTTCTGAACTGATATTTGTGTTGCTTTTTGACTGAACTTTGTTTTATCCCCTTCTTAGGATGACAACAAACGGACGTGGTTGAGTAGTGATAGTGCCTTGGCCCATTTTGAAGCTCTTAGACTTGAGATTAAAAAAATGGTATCTACATACAGGATCTAAGAAAAATTTTGGAATTGTAAATTTGATACATCGGTAACCATCTGGTTCATCATATTCTGACTACACAATTTCTGTTCGTGCTATATTTTAGGGTGACTCAGCTGTTGCAGATGATGGAATGATTATAGAAGAGAATGGAGATGACAATGAGGTTCCTCTTGGGAAAATGATGGAAATTCTCAGAAATCAAGGAGCCAAGAAGAAGAAAAAGAAGAAACAAGTGAAAAAGGACATATTTGATGATCTGGAAAATATTGACAGCGAGTTTGACATTTTGGGTGTGGTGAGAGAAATAAATTTGGACAATTTTGAGCAAGCTCAAGACGCAGCAGAAATAGTTACAGATCAAAGTCGCAGAAGTGAAAAGGTGTTTGGTAAAATCAATACTGAGAAGGAAATATCATCACCAAAAAGAAAACAAGATGTAATTGGGTTTGAGGTGCTTGTACCTACCCCAAAACGCAAAAGATCAATTTCCACGAGTAGGCCCAATTCAGCAAAGGGTTTGAAGGGAAACACAAAGATATCTCCCCTACATTCTTTGTTAGAGCGGAGTTTGTTTGAGGAGGACAAGGCGGAAACTAAAACTGATCTCCTACTCTCATACGCGTCTGACATCTCATCCAAGAAAGGAAGAAAAGTTTCCAATGAAGTGCATGTTAAAAAAGATGCTGATAGCTCTTCAGAGGTTAAAATAAAATCATTTCATTCATATAAGGTTGTGGCCTTTCTAATTTGCTCATCATTATGTGATATATTACAGAAATTGGCATTACCAGATAACAGAAAGAAAGGTGATCAATCGAGAAGTACAACTAGTTCAACCAAAAAACGTAAAAGAAGAAGCATTGCTGGTTTAGAAAAGGTATGTTAACATAGTAACTTATTCATTATCTAGCTTTGTTATTGTTGCTTCCTTTCTTTTTTACTGATTACCAGTTCTAGCTAAGTGATTCCATTCCATTTCTATTATTGGCATATGCTTGATGCCACATTAGGTCCTCAGTTTGGCCTTCTAATGATTAATTTCTTGCAAGTCTTAGATAACTATGATGATTTTTGATGTGCCATTTCTTGGAAGAACTTGATAAACAAAAGAAATGTGTTTCTAGACTGAAATATAGATTGTTTGTGATGCTACTCCAGTTACCTAACTAACTTGCCACTAAAATTGAAGGGATCCAAGAGGAATAATAGAAAAATGAAAATCTTAGATTTCTGAATGGCTACATCTCTTCTTTTACCATCTCACATGTGGCATCTGTTTTGAATGAACCAATGATTATGACCTAACAATCTCCTTCATTCTGGTTAATAATGCTTCTAAACTTAACATTTGTCCTTGTTAAACTAGAACAATCTAACTGTCTCTCCATGAAGTAAAAAAACTGAATTCAATTGCTCCTTGATTCTCAAGTACCAAAATGCATTATAGTTTAGAACTTAGAGTTAAGCGCCAACAACTTCTGTTGGTACTCCAAGGTAGTTTTGATATGATCAAACAAGTTAGGTTAGGTCATGTTGTGTTTAACCCTGTGTCTAAGTATGCAGGAACTTAGGAGCACAGGATGTCGAGCAAAAGACGCGGCTAGCGAGGACGACACGGGAGAGAGCCGACGGGCTCGGTGCGTCTGAGGGACAAGGTGCCGCGGAAGAGTACACCGGCAGATGATGAGAAGGGAGCGTGCGGTGTTTCCGAGGGACGAGAAGCCGAAGCGGAAGATTGCTCGAGGAGCAAAAGACGCAACTAGCAAGAAAGTCGGCACGGGAGAGAGCCGACGAGCTCGGTGCGTCCGAGGGACGATGAGCTACGGAAGAGTACGCTACGGACAAGAAGGAAGCACTCGACGATTCCGAGGGACGAGAAGCTGGAGCGGATGTTTGTTCGAGAAGGTCGGAAGTTGGATTCGAGTGAGCCCTATTCCGGATGGCCGAGATCACTCAAACGAGCGGAGCGGAAGATCCGGACCGATGCGAGCGGAATCAAAGCAGGAGACCGGGACCAAAAATCAGCAAAAGATGATTTTTGGTGCTCGGGGCGCCCGAAACCCTTTCGGGTGACGAAACCCAAGTTTTAGCCAAACTCGACGTGGCGTGTACCGTTGCGTCAGGGATAAAGTTTTATCCTATTCCAAGCGCCTGGAACCCTTCTAGGCGTCCGCGAGCAGGGCTAACAACTTCAATATATAAAGTAATGATCAACTAGAGACAATAGGAGGGCATGAATAATGCTGATGTCAGTCTTTCTAATAGATAAATGATTAATCCAATCTGTTTGATTTATTGAAAATTTTCTTGTCATGTCACTTTACTCCTTAACCAAGTTCATTTTTCTGAGAATATTTGTGAAAAAAGATCTAGCCAATTTAGTAGAAAGTTTATTTTCATTAAATTTAATGCATGAGTCATGCATACTAAACATAATATATGTGGTAAAAAGATCTAGGCTTGGTTCTTCAATTCACAACTTTGAGTGTGTCCTGTTGCATCAACTGTACTTATTCTTAGCTTGATTTCATCTGGCTACTCTGTTTTATGCTTGAACATCTTACAATTTGCACCAAATTATTGTTTTATGCTTCCTCCTTATCATTGATATGCTAATAATAGGAATTATTCTTAATGCATTTGCTACCTTTTTTATAAAGAAAATTCTTAATGTTGACGAATGATATATGCTCGCAGTGTACGTCACTAATAGATCAATCAAATGAATCCGAGTTAGTTGGTTCCAGAATAAAGATCTGGTGGCCATTGGATAAACGGTAAGAATATGTAGAAGCCTTATTAATTGGTGCCTTACTATAAAATTTGTTATTTTTGCCAATTACCTTGTCGGCTATTAGTTATATGCAGAGGAAAACAGTATTATTCATTTGCATAAATGTGTTATCGGCCACACTTTATTACTCTTGAAACTTAAGTTGTTTATCCCATTTGAATTACGATGCTTCTTTTTTACAGATTCTATCAAGGTGTTGTGCAATCCTATGATCCAGAAAACAAGAAACACATGGTAAAAAAAAATGTCTTAAGTTGTTACTTCTCTTTGGATTTGTTTTCTGGTTTGCAGAAGCATTTGCATCTAAAAAAAAATTGGTTCCTTATCGGTCAGCGGTTTCCGAGTGTTATCTATTTTATTTGATTTTTTTATTTATTGGGTATATACTTTTCCAAGTGTTATTGCCAAATGTCATGGACAAATCAACAACTTAGGATCTACATGCAACTGATGTATGTACTGCATTTTTGTGACTACCAATGTCGATTACCTAGACTATTGTTGTCCTGATGAAGCTTAAAAATATAATATTTTTATCAATGTTTTGTCAACACAATCTGGATTTAGAACTGCCTCAAATTAAGTTGACATTCATCTTACTACCATTTTTACCTATCTTGCATAGGTATCTGCTTTCCAAACTTTGTATCATGTGTCTTTTTGCTTCACTGTATTAGATTCTTTATGATGATGGAGATGTGGAACTTCTTCTTTTAAGCAAAGAAAAATGGAAAATCATCGATAACTCTCATTCACCGGCAAAGGTTTATATTCTCGCAGCTCTCTTTTGTTTGCTTGAACCTTTGTTAAATCCTTTTAAGTATCAATGTTTCTAATGCATTGCTACGGTTACATTTTTTGCAGCAACTAAAATCCCATCCTCCATCAGTGTCTAAAGACATGTGAGTTCATCGTATCCTCTTGTTTGCTTTCATGACATTAATGATACAACTTGGCATAGAGGTGAGGAGGATAGAGGGAGGTCAAAGGAAGTGATACAACTTTTAGCTCAATGAAGCAATAAAATTTATGTTGCCCATTTCAAATAATTGAGATAAGCACGGCTTGATGTTTATGATGATCAATCAATGCATACCCTTATTCTAGAAGCTTGAAAACATTGTCGTGAGCTGTAGGATGAAATTTAATCCATTCTTTAAAAAAGTGCAATGAGGACTTCTTCGTAGCTTCCTCTTGATTCTTATTCAGTTCTATCTACGAATGGCATTGCAGTTCACCAGAGTCTGTAAATAACAAGAATAACCATTCCGATCCTGGAAAAAATAAGGAGAGCAGGAATAAGTATGTAAAATCTAGTTGCTTTTGTTCTTTTACAGTTTTGCCTATTAAACTAAACATCTAATTTACCAAATAGAGAACTTGACAGGTCTTCCTCCTCTAAGGCAAAGAAAATGGGTTCTACTAAAAAGAAAGCAGAGGAAATCAGCAAACCGGTGTCAGTGAGCAACACCGAAGCAGATCCTAGTCCGGGCAGTAAGGACGAGTTGGAGGAGATGAACATTCTTCAGTCTGAGTTCAATGATGCAAAATCAGGTACATATGATTCTTCGGCCTTTGGTATCCTTTTGTGTCAATTTTATTATTTTTATTTATTTATTTTCAGCCTCACCAACCTCCGAAACAGAAGAGAAAACAAAAACTGAAGAGTTGGGTGATGAGGACAGGTCACCAAAATTCTCAGACACCAAAGATAACTCAGACGATGAACCCATTGTATGTTCATCTTTCTTTCTTGATCTCTGGTATTACTTTCATGCTTGATCTTGCCGAAAGTGATCACTCTTCCAATGTAAATAAAAAATGATGCAGAATGTGTGGAGGCTACGAGCAATGAAGTCCACTTGATCCTTCATATCCAGCCCTAACCCGAATGTGCATCTGCCAAAATGCAGCTTCTATTGCCAAGCAACAGCTACAACTAGGATTTTCGACATGTTGATAAGACTATGTAAAATAACAGATGCCGTATAGTCCAGTGCAAAATTTTAGGAATCCATCTAGACATGACTTGTTCATGTGAACAATCGAAAACTTGATTACCTTTCTCGTGTTAGATTAGTTTAGATGTTTGTTATGGATTTGCAAATCCCATTCATTGCCTCCATGTGTTGTATCATGCAACTGCATAAACTAGCAAATAACCAACATGTTATTGAAGCTTCTTGTCGATGATTCCTGGTGCCTGATTAAGTTAACTCAATAAACCATATTTTGTATCAGAGTATTGTATGAATGAGGAGACCCTACAAGCACATTCAGGTGGGGTACAACTAACACGAAGGTCAAAGTCAAGCGGTTAAAATCACAAGAGTCGGGTGGACTATGAAATCACGGAGTGCGGATCAGGCAAAGGTGGCCGAGTGGGCCATCAGAGACAGTCGGACGTAAAAGGCTGACCAGACTGTTTGAGTGGCCACCTTTAGTAATTGTAGTCGAGGTTAAGAGCTAAGCACAAAGTTATCCGGTCCACCATCAGGTCTAATCGGACGCAATGCGCCTCTTCGGCCAAGCAAACTTTAGCCCATGACAACTCTATTATATGGTTTCACTAGTAATGAGGTGTTGTTGATCGGCTAGGCTCGACTAGCTATATCACTCGGAGAAGAGGCACTCAAGATGACGAGGATGATAAATTTTATTGTAGTGGACGCTCCGTTCGCTTATAATGTTATATTGGGCCTACCAGCGTTGAACGAATTTTGAGCGGTCGTCTCCACGTTCTACCAAAAGATCAAGTTTCCTATAGACAACTCAGTTGGCAAAGTTAAGGGTGACCAGTTCGCAGCCCGCCAATGTTATGTGGAGATGGTGAAGATCGAGTCACGAGCCACTCGGAAGGCCCAACGGCTGGAAGTCAATACAATTCTGGAGGAATCTCCCACAATGGTTTATGAAGGAAAAGAGGAGGTGCAAGTGCACCTTAGGCGACCGGAGGCCACTACATTTATTCTGGTCGATCTGAGCACATAAAAGAAGGTCATACTGGTTGCTTATCTAAGGCAAAATCATGATGTATTCGCGTGGACAACTCATGAGCTCCCAGCTATCTCACCAACAATAGCGCAACATGAGTTGCACATCTGACCAGACGCTCGGCTAGTAAAGTAGAAGAAAAGGGATTTCAACTCAGAATAAAATCAGATTATCCAAGCGAAGGTGGAGAAGCTGCTGGATGTAAAGCACATCCATGAAGTACAGTTCCTAAGTTGGCTCACCAATGTGGTGTTGGTCTCCAAGCCGGGTAACAAGTGGCAGGTCTGCATCGACTTCAGGGATCTAAACAAGGCATGCTAGAAGGACTACTACCCATTGTCGCGCATCGATTAGATGGTTGACTCCACGGTAGGTTGCGAGCTGATATGCATATTGGACGCATATCAAGGCTACCATCAGAGTCCGCTCGCTAAAGAAGATCAAGAAAAAGTCAGCTTCATCACGATG
>JBBMJZ010413100.1:14666247-14680924 GCA_037833815.1 Zingiber zerumbet
GTAGAATACGGTATCGTCGGGGACACGGTGCGATCGGTGAGAGAAGAGGGCGGCGGAAGTCGACGCCATGGATGGAAAGCTGCGGTGGACGGCTACACGAGCGATTGATTTTCCAGGGGCGTTTAAGTAAAATGCAACGTATACAGAAGAAGGTGGAAGTTTCATGATATTTAATTATACAGGCTTGGGCTTCATATCAATGGATTTAATGGGCCGTAAAAACCCAATTAAAAGCATTTGCTCTATAAAGCCCTACACTTGAACTCGACATTATTAGCACATCTGATCTTGGGTCGAAAGTCAGATCAGATCTTCAGGTTCATCTTGTGGTAAGACCGATTTCTGGTAAGTCCGATTTCTAACTAATCTAATGGCCTCCCTCTTAATCTCCGCATTCATCTTGGAATAAGTCCGATTTCTAATTAATTTTAACTAGTTCTTATTTATTTTTGGGGCATTATGTTGATTGCACTGTAAGTCCGATTTATCCCTTTCTAATTAATTTTAATCAGCTCTTAATTATTTTATTGGAAATTATTTTGATCTTGGGTCCGATCGTACTTTTAATAAGGAAGATTAATTTTTCTTCTCTTAATTGGTTTTAATTATCTTTGAAATAAGTGATCGGAGATTTTTTTTTTTTTTAATTTTATTTACTTTCATTCAAATGTATAGAATATGTATAGAAGATAATATGCATAGTGATACCTAATGTTTGAAATTTTATTTAGTTTGATCAAAACAATAGCAAAAGAAAGAAAAAAATAATAAGGGAAAGCCTTTAGAGAAGGGATCGAATTCTTTTTTTTTCCCTTCTCTAAAGTTTTTCCTATCTTTTTTTTTCCCTTTCTAACGGCTATTATTATGATCAAACTAAAAACAAATCCTTCGAACTTACCACAAGACGAACGCGGAGAGATAAGAGCCGATTAAAGTAATTAGAAAGTGATAAATCAGACTTACAAATGGTTTTAATTGGCGCAAGACCTCGAGGAATAAAACTGTATGAAAAGAAAATAATATTCCAAAATATTAATAAAAAACTGTATGAATATGAATTTATAATAACATCGATCATTTAAAAATACAATGCAAAAATACTTATCACCAATAATTTTGAGTATAATTGGCCATCTTGGTCCCTTCTAAGATATACTGCGATCATATCTACAAAATAGCATTCTATCATACAAGTTTCAAATATTATTCAAATCAATACAAGTTATGGTTGTATCCTATAATGCTTTTGTATATGTTGAATTTTAACATCATATTTTGAGTCTTAATTATTGCTCACACACATAATATCAAAAATATGCTAACGACAAATAAAAAATATATAATGAAAAGGTTATATCCCATTTATAAACATAATGATGCATCAGTCATCACACACCAATGTTTTAACTCATCCACCAACATCTATGTCAGCGAGCTTGATTCTTTTTTCCAATGTTATCAAAAATGTTAATTGGGTTTCCAGAGAAGGAAATATACATCTAGTTTAGATGACAACAATTGAAACTAGGAACAAGCTTATTGCACTGAATACTAAATTACAATATGTTAATGCCCAGAGTGGCTTTTGACAAGGGCAACTTTGCATGATTATACCAGCATTAAACCCTAATTAGGTTCATCATCAAGCTTAAATTTGGTTAACTTATACACCTCAAGTCACCCTACTAAATCCAAAAGCACTACGATGTGTGGTATGAGAGCTCATCAAGGAAGAGCTCATGAACACCCTGAAAGTAACATGTTCAGTCTCAACAAAGAAACAGAGTTTAAGAGGGCATCATCAGAATAGGGGCCTAAAACTTATAAGCGTTGGGAAGTACTTCATCCTTTCATCTTGGCTTGTCATATAAACTGTTATAAGTTCAACTGCGCACGTAAAGCACGTCCAATTACTAATCTATTGTGAACAAAGTATTAAGCACCTGTGTACCCCATCCACAGTATTACATATAAATAAACAAAAACACAAGGTAATCAAACAGCACATTTTGCAGAAACCAAAGGCTTTTAATTTATTAGGTAGATAACAGTAATGGAAGCAAGTTAACATTAAGGTAAAAGAAACAACAGTAAGCTACAATTAATATCATTGCAATTGATAAACTATATTTTTTAGAGAACGCTACAAGTGATGTCTACTTGGCCAAGGGTTTCATTTTCAAAGTTTGCCTCCTTGACCATAACTATTAACAATCCACATTATTTATTGTTACCACCAAATCACCTGATCAGCAACCAGTAATGGAGGTTTGTCTTCTAATCAGCCCTAGCTAACTTCATAATTGCGACATTTGGTCGCGTAATTGAAGTGAGACACTTTGAACGACAGAAACCATCAATCATGCAGAAGAATGAAGATTAAAAACATAGAGTTGTGGATGAAAAAAATGATTTTTTTTGTCTAGATTAGATGGTACTAATTACATGTATTTGGAAACATTTTGACCTAAACGGGAAACAGGGTATACAATTAATCAAGAGGCGGAGATACCAGGCCGATTCGGTGACGTCAAGTCGGAGAAACAGGGGAGAACTGACCGTCGTCGGCTGGGAGCGCTCGGAAGAGCTCCTCGAGGGCAGGATCGGTGGCAGATGCGGCGGAGGAGGAGCAAGCGGCGGAAGAGCGGTACAGGGCACGGGTTCGCAACCCGCTGCGCTGCCCGTAGCCGTACTCCTGGAGCCGATCGGTACGCTTCGCGCGGGGAAAGGGTCGCGGCGTCGCGCGAGGCACCGGACCGGGATTAGGACTGAGTAGAGATTGGGAAATAAACTGAAAGAAAGCTGAACTAAAACTTCTAACACGATAAACCCAGCTATTCTAGCCTTTAGGTGACCGATTCCCCCGGGAAAAAAACATATCTATCACAGTGACTTGTGACCGTGGGATGAATTTTAAAACTATCCTTTTCTCTCGAAATTAAAAATGTGAACGGGATTAATTCATACCGTAGTAATTAATACACTCCATAAGTTATCAAATTACTCGACGTTGGTCAAATGGTCCGTGATTTATTCCATTTTAATATGTTTGCACGAACGATGCGGTTCGAAAGGTTGTAAATAAGTCCAGTTGAGTCTTATAATATTTAAGTTTATTTAATAAAGTAACTGAGTCGAGTTGAGTCTAAAATTAATCAAATTTTTAAAATTATTATTTAAATTTGACTTGATTTATTTTTTACGAGCTTGAGCTTGTTTGAAGCTTGACTTGAGTTTGGTTCGTTTAGATGTTATCGAACTCTCAATTCGAATTTATTTGATTATTTAAAATTTTTAGTTGTTTGATTGATTATTAAATTTAATAATTTAAATTTATTTATTTTATTATTTATTTATCATTTTGATAAGAATTTTATTAATGAATATATATGGTTCGTGAATATTTTTTATGAATATTGTTCATAAACGTTAACAAACTAAATACATATATATGTTTCAAACTTATTTATTTAGTTTAATGAACTGTTCAAGATTATTTGTTTAATTAATCTAGTGTATATTAACGAACATAAACAAACTCTTACCAAGTTGAACATCAAACATATTCACAACCACTTGATTCATTTACAATCCTACCCGTTTCCAATAATATTAATTACAAAATAAGGATTATCATTTAGCCACAATAAATTATCAAATTATTATTTAAAAATTAAATATACTCGGTATAAAATATATTATAATTACATTTAAGATGGTAAATTAATTAAATATTAAATAAAAAGTATAAATTAAATTAAACATTATAAATTAATTAATATATAAATATATTATATTAAAGATTATATTATATGTTCTGATTAGGAAAAGTTTATTCTCAGTAATTAGGGCAGAAATTAATTTGATAGTAAATTAAATCAATTTTAAAATTCATCCAATAATTTATTTAGTCACTAATTTAATAACTGATTTTAAAATCTATCGTTAATTTACATTAGATAATTTAATTAATCTTTAATTTAACCATGAAACATAATTTCTTAGTTAATTTATCCTTGAAATTTTATTCGTTGTCAATTTAACAACCGATTTTAAAATCTGGTGTTAATTTATAATAAAAAAAATTAATTGATCATTAATTTAACGATCGAAATTATATTTGTCGTTAAGTTACAATCCAAAATTTAATCGATTGTTAATTTAACAATCAAAATAAATAAATTTATCAAATTTTATTTCGGTAGGACCATTTTCACATAGTGACACGAGGAAGTCTCAACCTTAAAAAGTCTTGAAGCAGAAAAGATTAAAATATTAATAATATAATAATGGTGAAAAAACTAAATTTTCTAAACTTGTAAGAACTGTTTATTTAATTTGCATCGGGTCAAATGAAGATTTATTTAAGTTTACATTTTGATGGTAACGGTTAGAGAAAAATGATCTTTACACGCATATGTTGTGTGTTCAAGATGATGTACCAAGAACAACTACAACAATTAATAGACTTTCTCTTTTGCATTTGGATCAGTTTACCATCTTTTTAATATATATTTATTTTTCAGTTACACATCAAATATTAGCTAGTAATTTCTATATATACAATTGATATATACAACATTTGTTGGCTATCCATCTGCATTTGGGCTGAAACATATGAAATTTAAAGTGGTTCAAATTTTACCATGCGTTTGACGCTTATATAGCTACATATATCTCCTTCCATATTCATAAGATCGGTACTAAAGGGTCGTTAATACAGCGGATCTACACTTATAATGAAAATTTGTGTAACTAGAGTGGTTAAAAGTTCAGTTAAATAAAATTTCAATTTGATTATTTTGAATTTTTTTTAAAAAAAAATTATTATTTTGGTCCGTTTAATTTTGGTTTCAAAACTCTTAAATCAGTTAAACATAAATGTTGATATTAATTTTAAAAAACTAACATCACAGCAAGCATCTTCATCAAATCATCGTTATACTATTGATTTTTTAAAAATTAACACCATACAAATAAAAATCATTATTTGTTGTTTAAAAAATATCACAGTGGTTGAAAAATGATAGAAATATATCACTGTTAAAAAGTTGGGTTAATTCGATTGAAAACAAAATTAATTGATATTTTATCGTTGTAATTTTTATTGAAAAATTTGGCACTTTCTATTAGTTTAATTCAATTTTTTAATTTTTTTTGTTTGAATTTGATTAAATCGATTCAGCTATAAACTGATTGCTCACCTTAATGCTTGAATACGAATTGAGTAAGTAAAGGTAAATTTAGTTAAGCATGTTTTTCCTAAGTTTTTATGTTCTAATATTCTTTGTCTGTTGTTTTGTTTTGATTGCAATGATGTTGCAATATTTTATTACATGATTATGAATTTTGTTATCATTTTAGTTTATTTCATGTGGATAATATATCATCTGAAATTTTCTGTATTATTATTTTTTTTTCTGGCATTTAATGCCAGGTATTATTGTGCCATAACCATTTTTGATTCGGCTGCAACTGCAAGCATCTTTATGATGTTTTGGATATAATTGAGTTTGAGAATACTTGTAATATAATTAGGCTACATTTTGTTCCTGAATTAACGTAATTTAAGCATATTTAAGATTTATTTTGATTTTAAAATTTATCATGATTTTACATTAGATAATTTAATTAATCTTTAATTTAACGACAAAAATAATTTCATAGTTAATTTACCATTAAAAATTTATACGGTTGCTAATTTAACAATCGATTTTAAAATCTGATGTTAATTTACGATGAAAAATTTAATTGGCTAATTAATCGACAGAAATTAATTTTTCATCAAGTTACAATAACAAATTTAATCAGTTGTTAATTTAATTAAATTTTATTTCAGTATAACCATTTTCTGTCACGGAGAAGTCTGCCTTGAAGTAATTAGATTAAAATATTAATAATGCAATGATGATAAGAAAACTAAATTTTATAAACGGGTAAGAATTGTTTATTTAACTTCTCTATTTGCATGAAACTAAAACTTTCTAAACTTAGTTAGTATTGGGTGTCCACATAAAGTTTATCAAGTAGATTATTTTGAAATTTAGTTTTTTTTTAAAAAAAAATAATAGTTATTTTAGATGGTTTAATTTCGGTTCAAAACTCCTAATTCAGTTAAACAGAAATTTTGAGATTAATTTAAAAAAAAAACTCAACACAAACATTAGTTTTTTTTTAACCAGCATAAATGATTTTGATTTTTAAGTTTTTAAAATCATCATTATTTGCTATTTTTTTAAAATCAGCAACATAATTGTGTTTATTTTTAACAGTGGTTAAAAAATAATAGAAATATATTATTATTTAAAAAGTTTGGTTTATTTAATCAAAAATCTAATTAATTAATATTTTATCGATTTAGTTTTGGTTGAAAAATTAGGTGGCTTTGGTTAGTTAAATTTTTTTTATTTGTTCAAATTTAATTAAATCGGTTCATATTTAAATAATTGCTGAGCGATATACTCATGATTTAGTTAAGCATGTTTTTCCTAAGCTTTTATGTTTTATTATACTCATGATTTTTCTTATTTTTCTTATTTTTATTGCAATGATATTGCAGCTATATTTGATTGCATGATTATAATTTTATTATCATTTTAGTCTATTTCATGTGGATAATATATCATCTTAAGTTTATGTATTATTGTTTTTTTCCTTTCCAATGTCAGGTATTTTATACTTAACAATTTTTTATTCAGCTGCTACTACAAATCATCTTTATAATGTTTTGGATACGATTGAGTTTGAGGGCACTTCTAATATAATTGAGCTGTCTTTTGTTCCTGAATTTAAGCATCATCCCTGAGCTAAAGCTAGAGAGATATCTATTTTTCTGATTAGGTTTTATAAAACCAAGAGCAACTCTTTTACTTAATGCAAATACTTCTAGGAGCTAGAAGAGTAACGACAAAGAACTAGAAATAACATTTAAGTAAGAAGAATAGAAAAGATTAGTAACTAGGTCGACTACAAGACTAACAATAGTTGAGCGATCGTTTTATAGCTAGGGAGATTATAGAACTAATAAGTTCGACGGTTAAGGGTAGATCTTTCGTAATTTTAAAGTCATTCATAAAATACATTTGCTTGGGCCGACGGAAATCATAGTTGGCTTAATCCAGAGCATAAAAGATGATTGATTATTAAAAGTAAAACTGAGTGTAGATCAATTTTGTGTTATTTATTATCTTAGCATGCTAATATGATGTCTTTTAAGTTTTTCTTTGGATGTCATATTTGTTTTCAGTAGTTCACTAATATCATTAATATTTTTCAACTGAGATATTAATGTATCTTTTTTCCATATAACTTGATGAATAAATACCTAGCTTCAAGTAGTAAGGAAGAAAGTTTAGCAGAGAGCGTAGAAGCGTGAGCAATCCGTTCAAAAAACTAAATAAATCAAAATCCATTAAATCAATTTTTAAATCAATTTTTTTAAGAAACAGAACTTTTTTAAGAAACAGAACTGATCGAACTTTAATTAACAATAAAATCGAACAAATCTAATTGATATAAAATCCCGATTGATTAGGGTTGTTACCAAATTAACCAGTCAATCAACTGATATTAAACAGTCAAAGTTGTCTGATTTAAATATACTTGTATATTTATTGTAGTCAAATGACAATATTTTAGTTTCATTGATTTAATCAATTTATTGATTTTAAAATCAAAAGTAAATTGAATAAATAAAAACATGATATTTTAAAAGAATTGAATTTCAAATTAAAACTTCTGGTTCAGCCGGTTGATTCAATTTAACTGATTCACCTATAGGCATAAGGCAAAAAGGGTTAGTAACCCATGTAGAGGATGCGATTATTAAAAGGAAAACTGTGTTATTTATTAACTTAGTATGCTAATATGATATATTTTTTTAGTTTCTCCTTGGATGTCATATTCCCGTTTACAAACTAACTAATGTCATTAAAACTTTTCATAGATTAATATCTGTTTTTTCAGTATAATTTGATAAATATAGTAAATACCTAACTTGGAGGTGTGATGAATAAAGTTTATAGCAGAGCACGTAGAAGCACATAATTTTTTTAACAAACCCAAACAACCCAACTTTGATTATCAATAAAACCAAATAAATCAAACTGAAATAAAATTGATTAATTTGACCAGTTATATAATTAACTGATCAGTCAATTGATAATCGCCAATAGATTAATATTAAGAAGTTGTACGATTCAAATATACGAATCGACTGTCATATTTATAGTAGTTGACTAATGATATTTCAGTTTGATTAGTTTAATTGATTTGTTGATTTTAAATGACAAAATCGATATTTAAAAAATGATTTTTTAAATTAACTGAACTTTCAAATTTAATCAGTTAATTTAATTTAATCTATTTTTATTCACCCCGTACCCATTAAGCCAAGCAATACTTAATACAATTACTTCCAGAAGAATATGCCAGTAACAACCGAGAACTAGGAAGAAAAAAAAAGAAAAGGTTAGCAGATTACTACAACATTGATTTCAAATAGTATTATCATAATTTTATTACTATTTAGTAAAATACGTAAAAGAATATGGCCTCATGCAGTTCTATTTTCTATTTTACACCAGTGTTGTCCTTCTTAAGCAACAACCTCGGGAACAATGTCGGGAGCAGAAGGGTTCAGTGAGCATGCAAGATAATAATGATCTCCAGAGCAGGATGGCCAAGAAGAGCAAGAAACATGCCCAGGTAGAGAAAAAATATTGATTATTGGTGTAATGATTCTTGGATAAGGTTAATCAATTTAATTAAGTTTGAGTTAACTCGAGCATAAATTTTAATATTTGATAATATGTAAGAAAGAAATTAGATAAATTAAAAGATGATCAGATTCTTATTTAGGGAAGATTTAACTAAAGGTTAGACAATAGACACTCCTAAGTAAAGATTAGGCAATAAAAAGTCTTAACGGGAGGTTAAACAATAGAAATCCTAGCCTGGTTAGATAGTGAAGATCTAATTGACAACTAGACAATTGAAGTCTTAGTGGGGCTAGACAGTGAAGATCTAATTGAAAACTAGGCAATACAAGACCTAGTTAGAAATTAGGCAGTGCAAGTCCTAGTGGGCTAGGCAATGAAGACCTAGTTGAGAACTAGGCAAGAGAAAAGTCTAAATGGGTCAAAGGTTGACTGAACACTTAGTGATTGAAAATAAAGTTGACACGAGATGAAAAGTCCATCAGGAAATTAGTACAAGATCGAAAGTCCAAGTGGGTCAAGAGTTAACGAAACATTTGGTGAAAAAACTGTTGCAGGTCAAAATTGACCGGATGCTAGGTAATAAGAAGTCCCAACATGTCACGGATGACTTTAGGATTAGGCAAAGAAACCATAAACTCCAGTTTAAAGTTTAGGGTTGGCAATTAATTAGCTCAATTGATTAAGGCCAAGGCAAAGGTTGATTCGCGAAAAACAGAAAGTGTTGAATCGATTAGGCAGATTGTCTAATCGATTAAGATATATTCCAATCGATGCTAATGGGACTTTTCATGAAGCACAGTAAGTGATCGAGTCAAATGGGTAATCAATTAGGTCTTATACTACATGTACTAACATTGATGACTCTAAAAACGGAAGCTCAATTGTAACAAAAGATTATTACTTTCACCTTAGATGTACTTCACTATCTGTTAGATTATATGAAGGGAAGTAAATCATGATCAACTTATAACTGACCGTCAAACAATTAGGAACGGAAAGAATTTTTTTTCAAGCACATATACCCGTCAAAAATTATTCCGATTAGGAAAGCACTAAACAAAAATGAAGCTCAAGAAACTGGCATAAGCTGCCACAATTGACCCTCAAACTTCTCAAGGACTAGCGACACACAGACCTCTTTTGTTAGTGCATGCTTCCATTTTTTGGAACAGTAAAGAATATGCAAAAAAAAAAATAAAAAAAAATGACTTGGGTGATTTTAGGCATATGGCATAAATAATCCTTTTGACAAAGTTGATGATGATGCATACATGTACATATAAATATACCCCGAGGCGGAGGAAGGCTAACGCATATCTGGACTTTAGCTGGGGGTATTTTATTTTATTTTATATGTAATTATTCACTCGGTTCTAAATTTTTAAATCAAATTCTTCCATGAATCTTTTATATATATATATATATATATATATAGGAGGCTCATGGTCCAAGCAGTGCACAACGTAGGGAGAGGGCAAGACGAGGCCGTAGACATTTAGAGCTACAAGAAGAATGAGTACCAAAACTATTCATCAGATTTGAATGCTGGATTTTCTCTCATCGAATGTTTGCACTTGTAGAACTTGAGGCTTCTAAGTTGGATTTATTGTCGAACTCATGAATGTGACCTCTGCTCTGCAATTGTGCTTCTAGAAGGGTCAGATTTGCATCCAACTTCAATATCCTTCTGGGAAATACATAATGAAAGCGAATCAGACTTGGCAAACTCGATGAAACAAAATGTATTTCTTTACTTGATTCATTAATTATTTTAACATACAACTATATATCTCTCTTTCATGCTATTAAGATTTTAGGAAGGTGTCAGCTTACCAAGTTTGTAAAGACCTTGAAAGTTATTGCCAAGGTCCTAAGAGACTACACTGAAATGGAGGTTTGTTTCTTTAGAAAAAAATAAAACAACAACAAAACTCCAGATTAGCCTACAAAGAAAAAAGAAGGATGTCCAAGGGACGGGAAAGAAAACAAAACCAAGCAGGAGGATATGCATTACAGTTTGTTGCAACAGTATTTAACTATGGTACTTGGACTTGATATATCATATGATTGACAAGGGTGGGGATATAAGTGTCCCACACATTTGGTTCTAAAATTAATCCTAATACCAATCCTACAAAACATTAAGTCAAAGAGTTTTTTTTTTAAAAAAAAAAAAGAGTCACCTAGTGCAAAGCATGAAGTCAGAGTTAATAAAAAAAAGGAATTAAATGCTTTGATAAAGACAACTTAAAATTCCTCATCCAAATTTTCTATAAGAAACCCATACTTAGCTAAACAGGCAAACAGCTCATTTATAAAATATTGGTTTACACTACAAACTCATTTGTTTAGCAGTGCTTGTGACAATCAAGATTAAAAATGATATATTAGACAACAAATTAGCAAACAAAGTACTAACGGATGGATACCGACCTGTTCAGCAATTCCATCCCAAGACATGGATAAAGACTTCCTACTGCTATTTATTCCAGTACCATCATTGCACTGAGAATATAAGATCGATGGATAATTTCATCCAAAAACTTGGAAACATTAAAATCCAGTTTGTAAGTTACGCTAAGGTCTGAAAGGGAAAGAATCATAGAACAAAGAAAAAGTTATAGAAGAAGTGACAATTTAAAAGCAACACAAGAGAATGCTAGTCCAAAACATGAACCTAAAGATAGATAGTTTGGTAATTTTAGATAGGATAGCATACAACAAATGGATTGGGTATTGCTAGCTGCAACATTACATAGAACCCCATGACAGACTCAACACAGTCAAGCCTGGTTATTTTCGTGGAAACTTACTAAATTACTCTTAAGAGAACTTTAATTATTTTTGTCAGTTGTTGAGGATTCAAATCATCAAACTAACCAATGTGAGGTAGTTTCTCTTTTATCATATAAATGTTGCGATTCTGTATTAGGAGCTGAATAGTCAGGTAAACCACTAGAAATTATACCATACAAAATATTGCTAGCTTAAGTCATATAAAGAACCACCTAGCAAAGATTTGTTGACTGTTTTATAAAAAATGAAAGATCAGACTTCAAGAGTTGATGATGCTGATTCTCACAGCACTGTTTCAGTAAACTGTGATGCCAATATGTCGCTCCCATAAAGCAAGAATGAAGTTTCTTAACAAATCTAAGCTTGGCAAAAATGAACACAACTGATTTTTCCTTGAATTTTCACATAGAATCTCTCCAATTGCTAGTTTAATAGGAAAAAAATGTTCTTTTTTCACGAGTATTGAACAGAAAGGTGCTAAATTGGTACCTGTGGACCTGGGCGAGCTTGTCCTGGCAGAGAGAGGCGAAGGAATTGAGGAACCGGGCGGTGTTTCCGATGAAGATGTTCACCTGAAATGCCACATACGCAAAATTGCTGCTATCGATAGTTAATTTCCCAAACAACAAAGAGAGGGCGGATTAGGAGAGAAAATACGGACGAGATAAAGAGTCCTTTGATCTGAAATGGAGAGCTCGGCGTGCTCTTCATCCTCTTCCTTCGCTGCGGGCGGAGGGGGCTCCGGAAGGGCGCTCCGGCTCCACCCAGCCGCCGCCGCAGAAGCCCTCGTTGGGATCATCGCCGGCTTTAGTTCGGGAAAGAGGAAGACCAGATGAGGAAGTAAAACATTATCCAATTTTTTCCCCCAAAAATAAAAATTATTGCCTTTTGTTTTGTTTTTATCTTTTGCTGCTAGAATATTAATTAATTAATAAGACTGTTTATGAATCTAAAATTAAAATAGAATGGGAAAAAAAAAAGATACACCAGCTGGTTCCGCATCGCGCATCATTCTCTATGCTCGTGGCTGAGACGGCGGCGGCGGAGGCGGCGCCGTGGTCGCCTCTTAGCCGTCGGATTTCCGTAAGCACTGCAGGAGCGGCGCGGAGCCTCCGGCCAGCGCCATTACCTAGCTGGCGAGGAGACCCCATTGGCCTAGGGTTCTCCGCACCATTACCGAGCTGGTGAGGAGACCCCATTAACCTAGGGTTATCGGAAGCCCAAGCAGCCTCAGCTCCAATCCATGGAACTTGCTCTTCGGAACCGCCGCCATGAGATTCAGACTTCAGAGAGAGCAGATGTCGGCGTCTCCAGGCATCATCTTTTAACTCTTGATCAGTATTCTGATGAACACTATAAACCAAACGCGCATCTGGTGTAGTGGTATCATAGTACCCTCCCACGGTACTGACCGGGGTTCGATTCCCCGGATGCGCATTTTTTTTTTTTTTTTTGCATATATAAACTTAACAATTAGTGCTTCTTTTTTCTTAAAAAAGTTAAATTACCGTTTTGTTTTTTTTTTTTAAAAAAATACCTCTAGATGGTTGTAGTCTTGTAGAAGCTAAGTTGTAGTTTCTACGTGTCCAGGTATCCCCTAGCTCAGGGGCGTCAAAATTGGACCGTTCCGAATTAAGTCGATCTGAACAAATATTGTATTAGAATAAGAGGTTTTTAGGTTTGGGTTGGAGTTTTTAGATTCGGATTGGAGCTTTTGGATTGGTTTAGTTTGGGTTAGATTTGGGTTTATTCGAATTTAAGATTGAAGAATTTTCTTAAATTAAAATAAATTTTATTTTTAAAATTAAGATATTTAAGGTACATAAATAATAGAATATTAGTGTAACAATGATTAAATATTGAGATAAAAAATAGGAAAATAATAATAATAGGTTTTTTTTAATCGAACAGATTATTCAGGTTGGTCGGGTTATCTGGGTTCGGGTTTAGAATTTTTGAATTGAGTTCGGGTCGAGTTCGAGTTGAAATTTTTTTATAATAGTCTTGCTTCGACCCAACCCAAATACATCTGAATTGACACCCCTAAGCTAGCTTCTACAATGCTTGTGATTCTATCCGAAAATCATGGAGATGGCTGGTTGAGGATGTGGATGTTGCATTGACTGGATGTGGACCTCACTCCACTCTGCAAAACACAAGAAACGTCAGTCTCGAGCCAGGGAAGGGATCTGTAATGTTGGTCCTCTAACGCTCAAGTCAGTCACCAGAAAAAGAAAAAAGACGGAGCAACAGTAGACACATATGTGAATAGTGAATAATACATACCTCCGCTGGTGTATGAACCCCCTTTTATATAGTGTCTTGGTAGGCGACGTGCACGCTTTTCGAGACATGAGCATGTTCTCCAATTGGTCATAGGCACATTCTCCAATTTGTCCTATGAAATGATCTGTCAGGAAAATGTCTCTGACATTATACCTTAACAGGACATCCATATCCCTGACAAAACAGTCGCTTTCATCGTACGATCCGCATGTTGACCATGTCTCGTGTCAACAGCACTATCTCCCAAAAGGATATCCCGAGATACGTTAGTGATCTCACTAATCGGTCGAGCGAGGAAGTCGCTCAACTAGGGACACCTCCGCTCGGTCAGACTCGAATGCTCTAACCCGCGGTGACCCGACTCGATAGCTTGCTTTCGCCCGACCGGACTAACGCTCCCGTTGTCCTAACACTTCTCTGCTCCATGATGAGTGTTTGATGATCTTGGCTACACGGGTGTTCTGCTTGGATCACCTCTTTGTTGATCAAGCGGTTCATGCCCGATCGGCCCCTGCAGGAGAGCTCTGCTCGGCCCTCTTCGGTGAGCCCGTTGGTTCTTTGGCGTTGACCTCCTTGACTTTGACATCCACATTGGCTGCTCTCTCTATTCTTTGACCTACACTTAGTGGGTCCCCTTTATCACTGCATCAACTTGAATTCAACACTATTGTAATAGCTAACGTGTAGCTTCTATACGTTCGCGTGTAGAATTAGTAATTAGCTTCTACGAGTTATAGAAGTTACATGCTAGCTTTTACACTATCAATTGTGATCAGATAATATTCATTTAAAATATAATAAGTGTCATGAAGTCCAATCATTAATTTTATTTGTTGAAATATTATTTTAATCATATTATCACTCAAATAAGTAAA
>JBBMJZ010413100.1:14681024-14704033 GCA_037833815.1 Zingiber zerumbet
ACTATACTTAGTTTATTTGGCACTAAAACAAATAAGTATAATAACCAAACTATTGCCTTTATTTATATACAAGAATATGATATACATGAGTCCATACAATCATCAAATGATTGGCTCTAGGGCTCTAACTAACACTTTCAACATGCAAGGTTAGTCTTTGTTATGATCTTTCAAAAAAATTTTAGAGGTACCAGTGATTGATTTTATTAGTTGTGATTCATTCCTTGATGCACACTTTACAGAGTCTGACATTATTTCCTCTTCTTCTTATCCAGTATATGTGTGGGAGGTGTTGTCTTTCCTTGGCTTTGTTGGTCATTGTAGGCTTCTAGAATGATTGCTCTATCTAAATCACATTTGACCTCCAGGAAGAATTCTCAAAGGAAAGAGGTTGGATGGAGCGATTTTTGCCTCAACTAATAGCATGCCACTTCCATGATGGATTTTGTACCTTAATCGACTCCAACCGCCAGGAATGACCACCCCACTATTAGTGTGGCTCCTACTTCTAAATCTTCTTTAGTCGCTTGGAATAAAGAGGAGTTCGTTCTTTGTTTTTCTATTTACTACATACTTTCCTTTACTTCCACACTTTGCTTCCAAACTTTGTTCTCATACTTCATATTTTGTTGAGTCGATAGTTCATTTGGTTTTGAATAAACTTCTCCATGAATTTTTTTAGTAATATTTTGAGAATCGTAAAAGTTTTTTAAATTTGACCATCAAGTTCTAGGTTATTTTACATGATTGAATGCTTTACTTGCATACTATTGGTTAGTATGGTGATGAATTCTATTTTGATTAATTGAGTTTGATTGTCAATATTACCTAGAGAGGACTACTACATACCTATACTTTATTCTCTTTTTTTGTGATATGCACTCATGACAATTGAACTCTAAAACTTGCTTTGCTTCTTTTTGAAATCACAATAATATTTGTATGTATGAGCATGATGAAGGATATTTCTTTCCTATTCTTTGATTTATATTCCCATTCTTTAAATTCTTTTCCTTTTGAACTCTAGTTGAATAAATCTTTTGTTACCTTGCTTTGTTTTCATTCCATTGAGAGTTTTGGTTGATTTTGTAGATGAGTTAGATTGTCCAAGATAGATAAAATTTTAAGTGTGGGGGAATTATGTGTTGAAATTCATGGAGGCTCCCTATCTCAAATTTATTATAAATTCTAAAATTGTCAATTTTGGTTTGAATGTATGAAGTACAATTTGAGAACTTAAGATGCAGCAGCAACCATCTTGGAAATTTCAAAGGTTGCTCTTGAAATTGTTTGTAGTAGTTATTACTTCCCTGTTTAGTGTCAAATTTATGTCTAATTCTGAACAACCAAAACTTAGTCCAAGAAGTTGCTGAGTTATATTTACTGAATTGATACTAATCTACTGATTAAGGAAATCTAAGCTATGAGATAGCTGCATTTAACTCTTCATTCTTTTGTAAGGAATGAGGTTCGGGTTGCTCAGTCATGGTAGAAGTGGGAAACAAGTTGGATTCAAGTGAGAATGTTGTAATTTCTAGAATTGAGCAAGATCTCAGAATTCTGAACTTTGAAATAGGGGAGGGTTGAAATTCTTGGATTCTCTTTGCTTGCTCTGTTGGTGCAGCTTTATTAGACATAATCGTGAGAGAAATGTAGAGAGGAAGAAAAGATGGATAAGAATAGTAGTTGAATATAAATGAAAGAAAACTAAATTTGACGGGTCAGTTGCATGCCAATTATTATTCACAGCACTTTGAATCTAACAGGATTGCATATATGAGCTAAGTCAGGATTAGATTTAAATATGTTATTAGGTTCTAGAATTTGATTTCTAGAATTCTAGAACTATTGTTGGTATGTAGAAATGCAGGAATGAATTTTAGAAATGCTGCTATTGTTGGAGAAATCAATCTTCCACAATTCTCCTCCCAAAGCCCTTCCTTCTTCCACCTAAAGCCTAGGTCCACTCCTTCCAAGGGATGATCTAAGATTTCTTCCATTCCCAAACCCAAGATCTACAAATCCTCTCTTTTCTTCCACCAAAATTCAATTCACACGAAGCAACATTCCTTCTTCCCTCTCCCCTATCATAGATCTCTCTTCCTCTTCACTTCTTATTCTTCCAAGATTATCTTTACCCTCTAGATTTGTAATATCAATCAGGCATCTTGAAAAGCTAAGGAAAAGTGAGGATCAAGTGATGGAGGCAACAATCATGGCAAAGGTAAAGGGAAGACGCCAAGCAAATAAAAAGAAAAGTGAGTGGCACACGATGAAGGTAATGAGAATGAATTCGGTATTATTTTTAGAAATGAGGATCAAAAGGCTAGATTTGAAAGTCTCATTTCTTGTAAATTAGTTTGCACTCATTATCTAGATATAACTACTATGGATGTTTTAGGAATTATAGAGGATATTGATTGATTGATTAGTGCCCTTGATTCAAATGATATGATGTACACAACCCATCCTACCTAACCCCACCTTACCCTTGAGTTTTAAGTTCATTGGAGACCCATTTTACATCTAATGATGATCATGATGAAAATATTATTTTATTCAAATTCAATAATTTTTTTGGCTTATCTATGGGGGGATCTCACAAGTTTGATTATCATTTTAATAGTAGTTCATTTTGGCATGACATTACTAATTTGAATGAACCCTATGACCCCTCACACTCTAAAGCTTCACATATCCAAAACCCCATCTTTTGATACCTCCACCATGTTATAAGAAAAATAATCTTTGATAGAGGTGAGAGTGATGGAGTGAAAAGAAAAGTGGAACTTTACTCATTTTGGGCCATGTTAAATAAAGCTGACTTTGATTCTATTTTTTACAAACCCTTGTGAGATCTGGGAAAGCTAATACATGTACAATAGTTTTTAGTGAGTTGATAACTCAAATTACTTTAAATTTAAAGTGTAAACTTTCTAGTTTAGACATTATCCATGGCAATTCCAAGATCAATATTAATACATACTTAGCCATGAAAATGATTTGTCGGGATGAGAATGACTTTGCTTTTCCTAAGAGGGTCCCTTTACCTAATCTTGACTAAACCACAATTTGCAACCCTGCCAATTGAGTTATAAGGACTTAGCAACCGAGCATGCCCCCACCCCCAAAGAACACTATCATCCCTCAGCCTCTAGATACCCAGAGCCAACCAGACACTTCAAGCTGGCTAGGCATTCTTTTTCCTATAGCGATACGGGATACTTTAGATTCAAGTTTTTTGACTTCTATATTTCTATGAACACTCTTCATGAGGGGCACATGATCACCGAACACTTACTGGAGGGGCCCTGTGTATTGACTCAAGACCAGTTCCAAGAAGTTCGAGATTATTTTCAAAAGTTGAGGGATTTTTGGGGGAAAGTCTCAGAATTTGTCAATGATTTTTATAATGAACAGGATAGAATATGGGACTTTAGGGATACCATGGAAATTATTAGATAGCAGGTTGCCACACTCTATCATTATCATGAAGTAATTGGAAACCTACCACAAGTCCCTAAATTCCCTCCCAGGACACGTCCCCCTCATCCTAATGATCGCCCCCTGTGCCATACCCTCCTCCCTCATTTCGCTACTTGAGACATGACCCTCCTCCACCTCCTTTTTGATTTCATTGGGATAATGAAATATCTAAGTCTGGGGGAAGTTATACATATGTGCAAACTTGTTTCTTGCTTTTCAGTTTTAGTTCATTTCAGTTTGTTTGCATGTTGTTTTAGTTAGTTGCATTTTAATTTAGTTTGCTTCGAGTAGTTTCAATTTCATCCTATGGCATATAGAATTTATCATATAACACATTACTATTGACTTGTTCTTAAGTATAAATTCTAGCATGCTTGTTCTATACTTATGTGTTTGGTCTTTAGCGCTAGTATGTTTAGTGAATGATTTTTCTCTATCTTTAGTAGTATAAAGTGAGTAATGTTTTTATTAAAAATATTTAAGTGATGGCCTAGATTTAGGATCTCTCTTCACTTTGCCAAATTTGGATGGTAGATAACTTTATAAATAGTCATGATACATAGAACTTGTTAATACTTGTGCCCTAAGGTGATCTCTAAAACTACATTTTGGTTACTAAATGAGGCTCGAATCATTTCAACTCACATGGAAAAATCTATATCCCAGCATTTTCATGTATATATCAACATTTGTGTTAGTGCTACATTTTTTAAGCACAATAAAAATTGAATAAGGGATTAAAAAATAGTTATCGTGAGTAGAACCTAGCAATTTATTTCTTTGAGACCGAGTTAGGTTACAAGAGAAATAAATGTTATACTTTCCTTGACTCCGAGCACTCCTTTGAGACCTTAGAGAGTTTAAGAGGGATGAACCAAGTGTGTGGAAGGTAAGTGTAAGATACGGTAAATTAAATAAAAAGTGTTATTGGAGAAATAACCTTATTAGATTTTTCAAGAATTTTTAGAAATTTTTTAGGATTTAAATGGAGGTTGTATGACATGTTTAACGGGGATGAATCGATTATGATTAATGAAAGCCTATTTATAATATCCATTTAGTTGGGAGTTGATTGAGGAAATTAATAAGTTGAAAACATTTAACCTAGGTTATATAAATTAAAAACCTAAGTTGCCTAAGCTTCATCCTGATACTTCTCCCCTACTCTTTGCTGCCCTCTCCACCCACACCGCCCCGATCGTCACCGCCAGATCATTGATCCACTTTCACTAGCACCAGAGCACCACCTGACATCGCTGTTGCCTTTCCTCTCTTGGCCACGGACACCTGGCGGTCATTTGAAGCAGAGCACCCGAGCTCCCTTTTTGTGTCATGGCCAAGACCTCTACCGCCGCTTCGTTCGTTGTCGCTCCTCTTCTCAAGTTAGATGCAAGCAACCATACGCTACCATAGGGGACCAATTGTGGCTAGTTCGTGATGCTCGCAGTGATGATTTGTCATCTTCCTCGATGTTGCAACCTCACCACGCCACCAATCACCCATCGTCGGCCAGTCTAGCAGAGCTACGGTACCATAGATCTATATTGCCATTGACATGCTGACACCAATGTGACATTGATGTTCTCATCTAAACGCAGCTAACATTGCTGGTCTCATAGTTCCCATGGCCAACCCCTCTCCCTCCACTTCACTAGAGTTATTCTGGCCAGATGTAAGAGGCCACCCGACTTCTATGTTAGGATGTATACTAAAAGCCTAGCTTTTTGTAAATATTTATTTTAAAATAAGAATCACATTGGTCAAATATCTGCATTTATGTTAAATGTAGTTGCCCATTTAATTTATATTGTAGATAACATGGTGTGTGGTGTCACACAGAAGATCATATTATCATTTCCTTATAAATTATAAATAGTAGCTCATGACCAAAATGGAAAGGGGCAAACCATTAAAATGGTCATAGTGTAATTTGGTATTAGTTTATCTTGACTATAAAATTACACTAGTACACCTAGAGTGTATTGAGTAGGACCATTTGAGGTTGTTCTTTTTATATTGACTGCATAAAAGAATAGAACCTCAGTTATTATGGAAGTGTGTTCTCTTAATCCTGATATAACAACAAGCACGTATACTTAGTATTTATTTCTTTGACTTATCAATGGGTGAGATTTAGTTCGTTAAATCAATAGACCCGATAGGTTGGGAAATAATATTATTTATATGGTGTGTTGTTGGTTATAGAAAGAAACTGTGTCCTAATAATCTAGGTTGATGATGTCCCCAAGATGAGCTCATAAGGATTATCGTGTAAACCCTATAGGTGGACTTAGTTCGACATGATAATGAAGTTGAGTGGTACTACTCTTGAAACTAGATATTAATTAAATGAGTGTCAGTAGCTCATTTAATTAATGGACATTCGATATCTTAAATACAGGGAGATTAACACACTCATGATAAGAAAAAGCCCATAATGTAATTTGGGATTGGTGCGGTAGTTCAATAATAACTCTTTAGTGGTATGAGTTAATATTGATAAATTTGAGTTGGGTGTTCAGGGCGAACACGGGAAGCTCAAGTTCATCAGGAGACCAAAACCAATTCCTCCTCTCGGTCCTTATTTTAGCCTCTTATATGAAGCCTTATATCCACCCAAAGCCTAGCCTCTTAGCCCATGCTAGGGGCCAGCCCCTATCCTTGCTTGGAGCCCAAGCAAGGGGTTGGCCAAACCAAGCTTGGAGCTCAAGCTAGGGTCGTCCAAGCCTTGCTTGGTGCTCAAGCAAGGGGTTGGCCAAGTAAGAAAAGGAAAAGAAAATTTTATTAAAAATAAAATTTTGATAAAATCTTTCCTTTTATGTTTCTATCCACATGGTTTTAAAAGAGAATTTTAAATTTTAAAATCTTTCCTTTTATAGATTTTCTACAAAGGATTAAAAGAGGTATTTGAAATCTTTTTTTATTTGTAGTTATCTATAATGTGAAAGAAAGATTTACTTTTTGAGAAAACTTTCCTTTCTTATAACCATGATATAAAAGGAGTTTTATTTTAAAATCTTATCTTTTATAGATATCCATAAAAGGATTTAAAAGAGAGAGATTTTAATTTATAAAACATTCCTTTTATAGCTATCCACAAAAGGGATTTTTAAAAGAGATATTTTAATTTTTGTTTAAAATCTTTACTTAATTGATACATAATAAGGTGGCCGGCCATGTTAAAGAAATAAAAGGAACTTTTATTTTTTGTTATAAAACTTTTCTTTTTTGGATTCACCAAGGATTATAAAAGAGAGGTAGAGGGTGCCTTTATGAGTGACAACCTAGGCTTCCTCCTCTTCTATTTTCCTTGTGGCCGGCCTCTTCCCTTCTTCCTTTCTTCTTGCTCTTTTCTTCCTAGGGTCAGCGGCATCAACTCCTTGGAGATTTCTTGGTGGCCGGTTGTATAGAGAAGAAGAAGAAGAGAAGGAAGCATTGCATCCTAGCATCCCTTGGTGGTTGGTGGTCTAAAGTCTTGGAGGAAAAAGAAGGCTTAGGTGGATTCCATCTTGGTAGATCGTCGCCCACACGATATCCAAGAGGAGGAGAGGAATACAATAGAAGATCAAGAGGTTATTGAAACTATAAAGAAAGGTATAACTAGCTATTTGTTTCTGCATCATAACTAGTTCATGTTCTTTGTATAGATCTTGAAATGCCAACACAAGAGGCTATCATTTTTATTTTTCGACTTAGTGTTTTCTTTAGTATTTTCGATCTTGTGATTCGATTGTACTTAGTGGTTAAACCTAAGGTTACTATAAAGAGATTAAATATTGATTTTCTTTGAAAGACTTTGTCTAGGAAGTGGTGGATGATCCCATATCCAAGAAGGCCTAGTGCCTCGCTATGTTTAACCTGGAAGCCAATCATAGAAATAAATATTTAATCAACTTTGTAACATGGGTCGAACTTGGATTAATAATGTTAAGTTTCATTTACAATCCAAGTCTAACCTTTAAGAACAGATAAGTTGAACTTAGAATCAATAATGTTAAGTTCCGTTTGCGATTCAAGTTTAACTTATAAAGAACACAAAGGTTGTTAGGAAAGGTTCAGTACTTGTACAAATTTTGTACAGGGAAACCAGTACGGAATTCCGAGTAGCAACCAACAATCCAAACTTAATAGTTTGGATGGTTAGCCACTAATGTGGTTGTTCTCAAATCACAAACCCACATTCCTATGATGGGTGGTACAAGCCGCAAGAATGATGATCAACAACATTCAATCCATACTAACGAATATGACAATTCCTAGGAGTGTAATCTTTCATGTAAACATCACACCAAAATGGATTTCCCAAAGTTTGAGGGAGGTGATCCTAGAGGTTGGATTCTCAAAGCAGACAAATATTTTCATTATTACCAAACACCCGAGGACTTGAAAGTAGATGTTGCTGCCATGTACTTAGAGGGTGATGCATTAGATTTATTTGCCTGGATCAATAGTGAGCGGTCGTTGGTATACGAGGAAGATTTAGTTCAAGCTTTACAAGAGAATTATGGTCCGGTCGAATTTTAGAATCCTGATGAACATATTTATGGTTTTTACAAACTCACAGTGTTCAAGAATATCGCCAAGAATTTGTTAAAAGGATTGCTCGTGTACAACATTGGATAGAACATTGCCTCTTAGGTGTTTTCTTGAATGGATTATAGGAGGAAATAAAAACTGATGTTCGAATCCACAAACCTCGGAGTGTTTATAAAGCAACGAGTCTAGCCTTAGAATATGAAACAATGTCAAAGATAAATAAAAATTTCAAGGGTGTTACCGTGGTTGTGCAAGGTCAAAACAACACCAATTACATTCCCCGCCAGAATACCAACTTCAACATTAATCGGTCTTTCCCATAGACTCATCTTCCCAAATTCCAACACTAATGCACTAATGAAATTCTGGGATGTAGAAAAACAAGCACGACGAGACAAGAGCCTATGTTTTCGTTGTAATGAAAATTTCAGTCCTAGACATCGCTGCAAACCAACATCATTTTCATTATTAGAAATTGCTAATAACGAAGATGGGGCTATCCGGTTAGACAAAACCAATGAAACTAAAATAAAGGGAAGAGAGGACAACATGGCAGAAATCTCTTTTTATGCTATTCTCAGTAGTTCTTCCGGCACTACAATGAAAGCACAAGGAACTCTCTATGGTCATCTAGTACTGATCCTCATTGAGCGGTTCCACGCACAATTTCATATCTGACAAGTTAGTCGATGACCTTTGATTGCTTGTACAATCAACGCCTACATTTGGTGTGCAGATTGGTAATGGCGAAATCATACATTGAAGCAAAATTTGTAAGGCAATTGAAGTGCAGTTACTGAGTTTGAGTATTCTCCAGGATTACTATCCTTTCTTGGTTCGAGGCGCAGATCTTGTATTAGGAATAAAATGGTTAGCATCTTTAAATACTGTACAAGCAAATTGGAATTAGATGTTTTTGATTTTCCATGAAGATAACATATAGTACAAACTTCAGGGGGTAACAACATCATCTTATTCAGAGGCTACATTCCAATATTTGACTAAGAAGCAACTTGCAGAATCTATCAAGCCACTGATTACAACAACCAAAGCACAACCTGCCAACACTCCTGCCAAACCACTACTTATTAGGTCGATTTGAGGTTGTGTTTCATGAACTTAAGTTGCTTCCGCCCTTTATACACCACTCACATTCTATCCCGTCAATACCATTGGCTACAACACCAAACATCAGACCATACCACTATCCTCATTCTCAAAAAACGGAAATTGAAACATAGGTGGCTAAATTATTGAAATTAGGATTTATACGACCAAGTACTAGTCCGTTTGCAAGTCCCGTACTTTTAGTGTAGAAGAAAGATCATTCTTGACACATGTGTATGGATTATAGGCGCCTTAAGCAAATTACTATCCTTGATAAATATCCAATCCCCAACATAGATGAATTAGTAGATAAATTACATGGTGCCACCGTTTTTTCTAAGATCGACTTGCACTCTAGCTATCATCAGATGCGAATGCACGATATATTCAAAATTGTATTCTATACTCATTCGGGACACTACGAGCTTATAGTCATGCCCTTTGGTCTTACGAATGCTCCGTCTACATTTCAAGACGCAATGAATGAGCTATTTTGGTCTTATTTACTTAAGTTTATCTTGGTTTTCTTCGACGACATCTTAGTGTATAGTGTTGATACTGAACAACATCAACAACATTTGTCCATCGATTTCCATCTCTTGCGGGCAAGACAATTCTTTTTATGTTAAAAAGTCCAAATGCCTATTTCATCAACCTCAACTATCCTTCTTAGGTCATACCATCTCATGCAAGGGTGTAGAGATGCATTCGGATAAACTACAGGTTATCAATCATCGGCCTCTACCAAATTCTATGAAGGAGCTACGCGGCTTTCATGGCCTCACAGATTATTACCGGCGATTCATCAAGAACTATGGTATGATTGCCAAACCTTTAACTGATCTCACGAAAAGAATAACTTCAAATGGCATTCAGCAGCTACTGTAGCATTTCAAACACTGAAACATGCCCTTACATCTGCTCCGGTTCTTCATCTTCCTGATTTTAATGCAGCATTTACTGTTGAATGTGATACATTATCAGAATGTATAGGGGTCATTCTTTCCCAACATGGACATCCTATTTCTTATTTTAGGAAAGATTTATCTTTTTCAAACAGACTCAAATCTACTTACGATTGTGAGGTATTGGCATTACAAAAAAAGAAGCATTATCTGTTGGGTCGACATTTCTTTGTCACTTGTGATCATGTAGTCTCAAGTTTTTGCTCAACCAACATCTTACGACAAACGAACAACAGCGATTTCTCTTGAAAAATACAAGAGCATATGCTTTATCGCGCCTACCTCAACATGCTGACTTCTTATCAATGGTCATTCCTTTCCCTTTGGATTTTCTGAAGCTGCAGCAGGTATTATTACAAGATCCTTATACACATTCCCTAATAGCATATATTTCCTATGATACAAAGACACATCCAAGTTTTTCTGTCATTGATCACTTACTCTACTACAAAAACAAGCTTGTCATCCTTGAACAGTCTTTACTACAGCAAAAAATTAATGGTTGAATCTCATGACAACTTCACTGTCGATCATGGAGGCAATCTCAAGAGTCAAGACTCTGCATCGCTTATCACAAAGTTTTTACCGGCCACGCATGAAGTATGATGTTAAAGCTTGGATTCAAAATTGTTTAGTTTGCCAACAGTCTAACTATCAAGCTTTAGCTCTCGCAGGTTTACTACAACAACTACTCATACTTGATCAAATTTGGGAGGATATTTCTTTAGAGTTCATTACTAATCTGCCGAAGTCAGTGAGTTATGATACTATTCTGGCTGTGGTTGATAGATTGAGCAAATATGCCCATTTGAATTCACTATCTCACCCCTTTACTGCAAAATCTGTTGCTCACCTATTCGGCAAGGAAATTCTTCGTCTCCATGGGATTCCTAAGTCTATTGTGTTTGATAGAGATGCGATATTCCTTAGTGCTTTTTGGCAAGAACTATTCAAGCTCAATCACTCAACTCTGTATGAGTTCTGTTTACCATCCGTAAACTGACGAACAAACTTAAGTTGTGAACCGCTGCCTTGAAACTTATCTACGCTGTTTTTCCCATGAACAATCTCATTCTTGGTCCAAGTTTTTATCTTGGGTAGAATATTCATATAATACTGGATTCCATAGTTCATCCGACACTTTTCCTTTTCGCATTGTTTACGGCAGAGATCCTCCGCATCTGCAATCTTACATTCAGGATGCTCTAATATTGTTGATCTTAAAGACCAGTTAATAACACGAGATGCTATGCTACGCACATTGAAGGACACTCTTCTCAAGGCTCAGTATATAAGGTCACATGCAAATTCCAAACAACGTGATCTCCAATTTCAAGTCGGTGATTTGATTTTCTTACGTCTCCAACCTTATAGACAACGTTCCTTAGCCAAGTGTAGGTATGAAAAGTTGTCACCACGATTCTTTGGGCTGTATACTATCACAAAAAAAGTTGGATCAGTTGCATATGAGCTTGCTCTTCCACATTCCTCCAAAGTGCATCCAGTTTTCCATGTTTTTCTCCTACGTTGCGCTTATGGACAACATAACACTTCACACACATCGTCGCTTCCTATCAATTCTGAATGGGAGATGTTATTGACACTTGCCACTATACTAAATCATCGCTAAATCAATGAAGGCGGGTGTCCCTCTTTGGAACTCTTAATCTAATGGCTCGATAGACCTCTTGAAGAAGCTAGTTGAGAGAATTATGATTTGCTCGCTGCACAATTTCCCTCATTCCGCCTTAAGGACAAGGTTTCTTTCGAAGGAGGGGGTATTGATAAAATCTCCATGCCACATCATCAGCCCATGGTGCCACATAAGAAGAACATCATTTATACATATTCTACAAGAACCAAGAAAGCATAACACTTGTAAATATTCTGCTTTTTCCCAAATATTCCAGTTCAAATACCCATAGATTTTTTGTTTGCTTACCGACTTCATATAATTCAGAAAACACTAGCTTTCTCGAAGCCTCTTGCTCACAAGTCATATCTCTCATCAAAAGATGCTATTCTATAATGTCTTTTTAACATATCTACTGCTAACCTGAGCGAACATACAAATATCTGTGAAGTTGGTTGTAACTTCCATTGATGACTACCACCTATATATATATATATATATATATATATATATATATAGAACTTAGGACTAATAAGGAGGTTGTCAGATTGTCTCTAAGAAATTGCTATTTGTTTCCGTATTAAGAGGATTGTCCACTCCAAAAGGACAATCCTTAAGAATTCTACATGCTATCAGTGAGATATATATATTTTTTTCCTTAAAATAAATTGTATCTAACACAAACAAAAACAAGAGTTATATGCTCAGTATTTGAAACAAAAGAAAATGTTCACTTACAGTGAAACCAACCCTTGCTGATGGAGATAGAGACTTTGGATAATCTTGCATCATGCACTCCAATCGAGTTGATGATTTGAAGGCTGTTTTTGTGGAATCCTTGTATCTGATAAACAAACAAGTTACAACTACTCAACACATAATTGCTTCTTTTTCCCCTTTTCTGAGTGTATCTAACATGAATCAATAATCAATATCCTATTACAAGAAAATCAAATATCACACTGTATATGTATTTTGAGTATTAGGTAGATTGATCATACAATACGGTAAATTCAAAACATAAATTGTGGGAAAAAGTTATAAACTAAGATTTTAAGATAACTAGAAGTAAAATGGAATATATGAAATATAATATAAATAAAGTAGTGGACACACATAACTAAGCCAAATTCAACTAGAATTAAGTCAATAATGTAAATATTGTGCTAACATGTAGCCAGCACTAGGCACATTGCAATTCTTCCCTCATTCCATTAGAAGATATAAGTTTATATTTTCAATAAATAAGAGTATCACATCAAAAGATACAAGATCTAAGACTGAATAACAAGTATGAATATGGACACAATTTTTTATACAAAGCTTCTCTGATCAATCAAATGATGGAAGCCAATATTTCATTCTTTCGGTAGTAATTCACAAGGGAACAAAGAATTTACTTTGGATTAACAAACTCTGAAATAGCACCTCTTGTTTTGTTAAGTTCCTCTATGTATGGCTCAAGATCCAGAATAAGCTGCACGAAATAATATTAAATGTCACATCTTTAATTTCATGCGTTATTTTAAACAATTAAAATGACTGAGAATGCCCAAAACACAAATATAATGAAAAGGCACAATGCAAATTATGGGAAAATTAGAGAAAATAAATTATTGTCACCATAGAAGTAAGACTTATTGCTGCCCAAATATCAACTATTACCACATATGGAATAGAATCCAAGAAACTGACCCGAACAAATTGAGACTCTTATTGCTTGTTGTATTCCAAAGTTGACCAACATAGAGAATTATTCAAGAATATTACATAGACAATTTATATCCAAATAGTCAAATGACAAAATCATAATAATCATGTTGCTTTGCTAATTGGTCATTGCACTCAAACAAACTTGTCATTGTCATGAATAAGCATGGAATCCCACGTCCAATATGCATGAATGTATCCCCCAACTTTTCATAATCATTTTGAAAAATTGCAACTAAATTAGGATATATCATACTCAGCTCCATGTTTTGCACTCTGGTCATAACAAAATTAGATAACTAGTCTAGTCCATGAATTTGCATCAATTCTAGGTCAGTGATGTTCATGGAGTATAATAACTAAATATAGATTAGACATGGTTTGAAACTGGTTTGGAATTAGTTAGGCAAACTTGTGTCATCTTTCAGATATAGAAGTCATCGGCTTTCTGTTTTAGGCTATTCTTTTAGTTATATCTCATTCATCCTAACAATGTTGAAAGAGACCTTTTTTGGTTCTAGTAAAACAGAATCATCTAATTAACTTAAGAAAAAATAAGTTTGAATTATCTCTACAAACCCAACAAGTTGAACTGGAGTCACTAATGGTTGACTTGGAATGATTTTGAACTTTTGAGAATTCAATTTAAATTTTCAATTATATTTTGTATCATATATGTCAAACATTAATTATTCCAGATAATATACTAAATATTTTAAATTATATTTGGCACCATATATGTCAAGCATTATCTAATCCAGATAATATACTAAATATTTTAAAACAAATATGTTAGGATTAATTGATTAATCGTTCTAATAAAAAACTTAATTGCTCCATAATCCAATAACATGTAGTTGTTATAGATATATTAATTCAAGTATTTAACATGATCATAATTAAACCCTCAGCCTCTAATTATATTTCATAACATGTTCAATAATTAAAATTGATAATTATTTTAATTTTGTATCTAATAGTAGTTACTTTGTTTTGATGATTTCAAATTTTCAATTCATGAATGTGGATTTCAATCCCCACACACATACCTGGGTTATAAATAGTTATTTTATGAAAACAAAGGAACAAAAATGCACCTGATTTATGTTTCCTGGAAATGGAGAAAAACCTGTCTCACAATTCACATCTCCATCAGCATGCCCAGTTGCTCGAAGCAATGGATCCAGCTGATTATATTCCACATTTATGACCATTGACCTCCCTGCAACAATTGTCATTCATTTAGTACAAGTCACAAGAAATCAAAGGAATGTCAAAATAGTACAATTGCTGATCTCTATAGATGAAATGAAAACTTGAAAAGAGCATAGGTTTTGCTGTAGATTGAATAACTCGAGAGGACTGAAATACCATCAGTGTGAGTAAGCTTTGTTATTCCTCCAATAGCTTCCTTCGCCTTCCTAGGAACAGCAAGAGAATTGACATGGTAACCCTTTGTCACGCTAACTCCCAAGGAAGCTGGAATTGCCTAAATTAATGAGTGAACAGAAGCAGTTTTTAGTTGTTATTGGTAAGACCAACATATACCTAGAGGTGAAGTTTATATTCACGTTAGTACTGGGAAATCAACCTTAAAGAGTAGTCCATTAGTATCTTGGAAGAACAGGACCCACTTTATGCCTTCTTGTTTCCTTAAATCAGAAAAAATGAGAAGTATTTAGAAAACATTTAACTGCCCTTGAATAGATGAGAGGCGGTGTAATTAGAAGGAAACTATACTTACTGATAGAGGGCTAGCTCATAATTACAAGCGAAAGAAAGAGAAGAAACATCAAAATTAGATAATTGATAAAATTAGCAAACCATTTATTGAGAAGTCCACTGGAATAAAGCAGTGCATGCACATCGCCATGACCATGAGGCTTTGTCTGGATAATAATGAATAATAGCAGTAAGGGAAAAAAACTCTGTGAAAGTGAAAACTTAATCCTCAATCAAGATAAAAAGAAAATAAAGCACATAAATGCTCTAAAAATGAGATTTCCTTCAAGATAAGCAACAAAATTTTCCACAAACTAAAACCAAAAGAAGAGTACAACAAAGAATATGGGCCACAGGTAGTACCTGAATTTTGTATTTATCATTGGGATCTAATGCTAACCTTGCATCATTATCATCTAGGCAGGCTACTTTTTCCTAAAACAAGCATCACAACACATTAAGTTAAACATGATAATGCCTACACCATTATCTAAATAACTAATAAATAGTTACTTGGGTCCACCTGCTTAAGTAATATCACTTGTGTGGATTTCATTCCGAAATAATTGTTTGATTCCAGCAGCTTTATCGTCGGTGTATGAGTGTCATCAGAAGTCATTATCACCAAAGGAATCTCTGATTGATGTTGATCTACAAAAATTAATAGGACCCACAATAAGCTGCAGTAATTCTAAGCAATCCATAAAATCATATTGAAAATTGCAAGTTATGTTAAAATAAGTAATCCTCATAATAGCTAATGAATACTACAAAATATGGATTAAAACGAGCAAAAAGAAAAAAAAAACACAGATTAGAGATGGGACATTAAAAAACACTGAGAAATTTTAATATTAATAAGTATTAGCGAGTAGTAATCATGTCTTAATATAGTTCCAATACATATTCTACAACATTTTAGCCAGCACTACCACACCAAGACCAATAACAAAAAGGAAGCAAGGATAAGAATTTGTCATTCAAAATTTTAGAAGAATAGTAAATAAAAGGTTTAGCAAATATGCAATGTAGTGTTAGGGTAAAGTCCTGATGAAAACACTTGCATGGATGGGGAATTGTAGTAGTTATTGCTCTAAGTATATTGCCATCATTATCAAAAATGCCAATCCAAATTATTTGGAGTTCACTACAAAGATCCTTTCCCTCCATTGAACTCTATGCAAATCCATATTTCTAGTAATATTCAAATCTCTTAAGTTCTTATTATGTAACCGATGTATTCATAGTATTCAAATTAAAAAAAGATTGACGCAAATGATGTATAAAACTGTAAAACAATTGTATATTTGTAAAAAAAGATGCAGAAAGTAGAATAAAAGACTGAGAAATGAAGGTATGCCCTTGTTTAGTGTCATATTAGGGTAGAAGGTTTGGCCTAATAAAGTAAGTATATTTCACATTCTGATGGACTAAAGAAAAGAAGTTAATTAAGTTCCTAAAAATTCAAAGATTTCCCCATTTTTTGTTTATGAAATACAAATCCTTTCCAAGTCTAAAATTTTATTGAACAAAACATAAATTTAGATTTGACATTTTTTTATAATATATATATCTGCAAACCTTGTGCTAGTCTACAACTAGACTCCTGCAGAGCTAGAATAGATTCTACATAGTGCTGCATAAAGCATCGGCCAGTGGTGGTTTCTATGGGGAGAGCCAACTGCAAAAGAAATGAAGCATTTTAAGGATTAAAAATACTAAAGAAATTTGTTGTAGTTTTCTTAAGAAGCAAAAGAACATCTCGTAACAAGGGAATTAAGACAACTAAGAGATATTGTTTTATATTTACCATATCAGTCAACACAATGAATCCAAAATAGCTGTCTATTTAAGCAAGTTAGGCATTATCTCAAATGGCTGGATCTAACCACAACCAAACGAACTGTAATACAATAAGCACATATTCTTATATGCCAGTGCTAGTAAAGCTTCTGGTTCACCCTTGCAACATTAACATGCATCTATGAGCTTGCAAATGTCCAAACACAGCAAGCTCGTGTATTTTTATTCTAGACATGGTTGATTCTACTTAACAAGAGTTCAAGATCATAAAAACTACTTGGTCTTATGATCAAATCAGAAACATATTGAAGCAGGCTATATGGAGTGTCAGTCTATCCACATGGGAATATGAGCTCTTACTTTAATACCCTTGTATCCTAGGCGTTCACCAAGGCCTCCTGCAACAAGAACAAATGCCGATTTCCTGGCTTCTTTAATGCCAGCCTCTTCCAACCTAATGAAGTTATCATCACCAAATGTCAGAACTTGTCCTGACGGTACCTGCAAAAGAACCTAAGTGCATCAGCCAATTCATTTTTACTTGACACCAACTCATCTCAATTGTTTGGAGGAAAAATTGTTATGTTATCAATAATAACACAGAATTTTTTTTATTAATAATCAGACACAAAATAAGAAAACAAAAGATAAACAAGAAAAGCAAGATGATCGTGCAAGGCCTTTAAAGCTACTTTTTTCAATCATGTACTCTCGTGTTAATATTATCTTCACCAATATACAAATTGAGTTATCTAAAACTCTTATTACTTTCAAGAATTTCCTATTGTATCACGTGAATTGTTCCCTCACTTATTTTCTAATCACTGAAACTAATTTTCATACATTCCATCATAATCTTACTCACTTATTATTCTTTTCTAAAAATTCAAACTTTGGTTTATTTCATTTATATTTATCAATTAACACAATATTGTTTGTAAATAATATACACCAAGGAAACACATCTAGAATGTGACTAGTAAGTTCATCTAATAGTGTTGTACAAAAGGTAAGGCTTTTAAAACTAAGCCTTTGATGTAAAAGGAACAGAAATTGTCAATCGGCAATTTGGCATTCGACAAGATCTGCATTGGGTTTGATAGCCTCCTCACCCAATCTAAGATTCAGTGACAGCATCCATAGCAGGTAATTGGTCTTGACCCTCTATCTTGACAAGAGCTCTTCCTGTGCATAACCTCATTCCATGTCATTGCAAGAGCAATGGCTCATTGAATTTGTTGATAATATTGATGATGGGATTGTTGATGGTACTCAACTAAGATGGGATCTAGAAAATTGGCCGCTACTATGTCCCCTAGTAGTTGAACACCAAAAGGTTTCCTGGGGTCATATGCCATGAATGTAAGTTTAGTGGTAGGGTTCACTAGGGAGGCAGTCGACAAGGAGACGGGAGTATAAAACAGCCTCATAGGAGGAGAAATCAAGTTGGTGAAGGATATTATACATGGGTCATGGTTGCAAGAAGGAGAAGTTGACCATCAATTGGATGGCAAGTTGGACGTTGTTGTAGATATGGAGTGATGATTGGAATAATAGACTCCAACATTATAACTCAATGGCTAAGGATTGCCATGTGGGATAAAACTTCTATATTCTAACAGATATGAATGTTAAAGATGAATTATTTAAATACACAAAAGAACAAATACTCACTGAAGGAGTAAAACCATCATAGGGATTTTTACCAACTTTTGAATCCGCTAAGAGCCTCTTTGCATTCTGAATATATGAACTCAAACCACCAGGATAACTTGAATTGAGCCTAGCAACCTAAAAATAATTTGTTAAGTGACAGATAAAGGATAACAGATTAATTTAGCAATGATCACAAGAATGAGTAGAAGATTGTAGTTTACTAATCTATCTGACAAAATTAAACAACAACAATAACAACCAAGCCTTTTCCCACTAGGCGGGGTCGACTGTATGAATCCTTTTACGCCATTGAGATCTATCTCCTACTATATCATCATCTATATTTAAATAAATTTTATCTTATTTTATTGTTGCTAACCAAGTCCTTTTTGGTCTTTCTCTTTCTCGTTTGATATGCATGTTTATCATAGTTTCATATCGCCCAACTAGAGTATTTATTGGTCGTCTAAGTACATATCACAGAGTCTCTTCTCATATCTTTTCAAATCTTTTGTTTAGCTACATGCTAATTTCAAAAACCATGTGGCATCAAGATAAACTTATTTGGATATTTTAAAGAGGTTATTTATTTAGAAAAGTGAAAAAATACAAGTTTGATGAATGAAAATCCACTTCAGTGGCCTTTTGCAATCAGCTTCAGTTTTCATTTTGCTCATGTTCTGCATCTTTAAGAGAGAAATTTATCCACGAAAATTATTTGTATTGCAGACATGAGTTGTTAGGATAATAACTGCTCTAAAACAAACTACGGTTTCTGAGAATAGTCTACATGTAGATTAAAGCTCGTATTATAAACAGGCAGTTTTAAATATGGCCCTTATTAAAATTTTGGCATTAACATCAAGATGGATATGAAATTAATCACATCATTAATACACACATAAACAGTATATGACTAGCATAGATAACCTGCTCAAAGAAATCCTTTTTCTTCCCATCATCAACACCTGGCTCCGGCCAATGCTCAAATAGATGTTTCTGTCCCTCTAGAAATAACATCTTTGCAAGCTCAATCTAGAGAAGTATGACAAAACAACATGGAAGTAAAATAAGATTTCTGCAATTATTTTGTTAAATGTTAATTAAAAATATAAAATCAAAGTACAGAATTATTAAAGGTAAAAAAGAGTTTTTTTTACAGACATTTCTGATGCCTAACTTTCTCTCACGACATTGACAATTTGTTGTAATTACCACAATTACTCCTAGGGAAGGAGACCATCTAACCTAAAGGGCAAGGCAAAATAAATACTTTAATTTGCATCAGAGGTATCAGCAAGCTACCTCTGAAGATCCAGGCTGTGCAGATACTTCAAACATATGAAGCAAAGCCAGTTAGACTGCTAGGAAGTAGGCAATAAATAATAAATCATGATAACAAGAGCTCAACACAAATTTAAAAAAAAATAAATGAACTAACTAGCTTCTATGAGGGATCTATGTTTCCCAATAAAATTCTGACATTCCTCGTCAAATCAAAATAAGAGAAACTCATGGCCATGGACTGAAAGAATTTCAAATAAGAAAACCTGAGTCCATAGATAACATACATTCTTTCTCAAGGATAATAAACAACAGAAAAACTTTCACCATAAAGACTCAATAACCACTTAACCATATGCCCTATCAAAAAGATAGATTGAAATCTGAAACAGAAAGGTTAGCATGATAAGGATTTCGAGGGGGGAAAATTCAAATCCTCTCCTAAACCATGTAGATTAGATTGGACGGAAGAATAAAAAATCAATGCCCGGGTGCACTATAAGGGAAAGAACAACAGAGGAAGAACAAATTACAGCATTAAAATAAGAACGTTCATGTCGTTAGATTGTATGTTAAGCAAAACGGTAACTATCAAACATAAATACATAATACGAAGTAGTAACAAGGAATAAGCAGTTTATGATAACAATTTCTCATGCAATACCAAAATTGCTTCAGTATAATTTTGATTGAACCCTAAAAATGTATTTTTGGAGAAAAATGCAGAAAGCTACAACTATTCTCTGAATCGACATTTAAGCCGAGTAACTTTGAAGGAAATGTAAAAAATGTCACCACCTACTAACAAAACAATAACGTAGGCCACAAAAAGATCGAAGTATGTCTCTACTTTCTGTAAAAAAAAACATTTGAGTTAAGTACACGCAGAGGCGCTTGTCGCCAACGGCACCAAAAGTACGATTTCTAGTTTTCTTCGTGCAAAGATAAGAATTTTCCACGAAGATCCAAATCCAAAGTGCCGAATAAACTGGACCGAATCTAAACAACAACGATTTTATCTTATCGTTCAATTATTGTTTTAAAAAAGGCCAAGAGCGCTTGAAACCTGCTCCGGCGAGAGGACCGTCAGATTCTTCTGGAGATTCGGGACGGCCGCGGCCCAACCATCGTCGTCCCCTGAGAATATCAACCCGGAAAGCTTATCGGCAACGGCAGCGGCAGCAGCAACGGCCATCTCGAAGGCGAAGAGGAGAAGGATGAGCGCGGAAGGAAGCGGAATATGGAAAGAAGAGTCGTCCGCTCTACGCGACTCCCTATCACACGGGATACATGGACAATTGTAAGAAGCACAAGGAGCCGGCGGGATCCTCTCCAATTCGTCAAACAAAAATAGCCTTCTCATCTAGTCCCTACGTTAGAAGAATAGACAGTCAGGATGTTAAGTCAGCTCGTGATAACGGTCCTGATCCGGATTGGAAACGTCGATAGATGAGTAGTGATTGGCGGGGATTCCCATGCGACGGTTCTGGAATAGCGCCGTTCGAACCGCATCTGAGTGGAATTTGAATGGAATAAATTATTTTTATTAGAATTTTAAAATAAAAAAAAAATTGCATTTAACGATTATTTTATTGAATTGTTTTTTCAAAAAAAAAGGTACTAAACAAATTAATTAATTAAAGTGATCTGTGTGGATGGTGCATTAAGTTGGTTCGTTATTAAAGAAGGTAGATCCGCCATAAGCCATAAGCCATAAGCGCATGGCGGATAAACTTCATGTCGTTAATTTTTAAGAATCGATAGCTATTACGCCAGAGATATCATGTATTCACCGTATGTGTTATGTCCTGTGGCAAGTTGGTTCGTTATTAAGGCTCATATTTACGGTGGTGTTTTTTTTTTTGGAAATTTTTCATAAAGGTAATTAGGGGAATAATTAAAAAGAAAATTAAAAAATAATAATAAATTGAATTCCTCTCTAAAACTAAAATATTACTAACTTCCAAAAACGTTATCCTATAAAAAAATAATAAATTAATCAATGGAAGTAAATCAGTTTTGTCAGATATTATTCCATAATTAGATTTGTTTTTATATTATATATTTAAATTTGATTTTTTTGTTTTATAAATTAAAATATTGTTTATTAATTGGACAGTTAATAGAGATAATTGATCGGGTGATAAGGAGGGGTCCGCCCTATGGAAGGTCATTGCCACGGCGGAAAGTCAAAGTCAGGGCCGTCAACACCCCTATATCATCAGTCGATCAGGCGAGTGGGTCGCCCGACCGGGAGAAAGAAGGTCCGAGCCAACATCACTCATGGATTGGTCACACGTCGAACACCCGACGCTCAACAAAGGGGAAAACATCAAGTGTATGCAGAAGCGAGCCGAGCGGCCGCTTCGCTCAACCTTGCATCGGTACTCGGAACGATAGCAGAGCAGAATTGCGACCAGGCACACTTCACATAAGCGGCAAGGTTATGGGCGAGCGGATATCCCGCTTGGTCGGGCAACTAGCTCACAGTGGAAGTAATTGTCGAGTAGCTTTCCCACTCGGCCATAAAGCAGACTCATCACCCGAGTAGACAGTGAAGACCCGAGCCGAGCGGCTATCCCGCTCGGCCCAGTAAAAGACACACTGCTAGCTAGAGATATCCTTTTGGGACCCAGTGTCGTTGACAGACGACCTGGTCGAAGGCTGGGTTAGACAGAAGATCGTACGGTGGAGGTTTCCATTGTCACTTCAGAGATATGCTTGGCTCGTTAAGGTATTGTGTCAGGGATACTTTACTGGCATGTCTTTTCAGGGAAAGCTTTGGGAAGTGTGCATGCCTTGGGGAGAATGCACGCGCGCTACAGGAGCTCTATATAAAAGGTGTCCAAACTTCGTCGGAGGTATGTGCACATTACTGTTGCTGCTACTGTTTCTTGCTTCTTTGCTCTGCTACTTCCACATATCGCCTGTGACTGACTTGAGCGTCTGAGGGCCAACGCCGGGGACCCCTTCCCTGGCTCGGCACTGACGTAGTTGTGGTTGCAGGCTCGAGCGAGGTCTACGAGCGGTTAGCAGGAGCGTCACATCCCCAGCATCCGTCACCTAGACTTTTGGACAGGATTATATTTGGCGTCGTCTATGAGAAA
>JBBMJZ010413100.1:14721429-14743354 GCA_037833815.1 Zingiber zerumbet
GCAGCTCTCCCGTCCTTCGGACGCACCGAGCCCGTCGGCTCCCTTCCCGTGCCGTCCTTCTCGCCAGCTACGTCTTCTGCTCGACTTCCTGTGCTCCTAAGTTCTTGCACACTCAGACACAGGGATCAGACAAAACGCATGACCTAACTAACTTGGTTGATCATATCAAAACTACTACGGGGTCCAACATTTTCCAGAGATTTTCTAATGATTTAAGAATTTTTATATTTAAGAACTAAACAATAAAAATTTACCATCAATTCGTCTCTAAATAACACAAACTCAATTAAAAAATTAAATCCCAAATTTTATTTTATTCACAAACATAGTTTTATTCAACCTCACAAATTTTGAGCATCATACTGCTTAAATTGGATAAAATACTTTGTTTATTGATAATCACTACAAAATGTCTACATATCTCATTTTTCCTTCAATTGAACAAGATGCAATACAAACATATTCATAAATTTGCAATCCCAAAATAGAAACTGAATTTTATTCAATCTGAACCTCACATAATCAAAAACACCCATAAACTAAAATACTCATGACCTAAAGCTTTGATTTTTCACTTAAGAATAGCAAATTAGTCTAAATCTAGATCACTAATTTTTTGGTTGAAGGTAAAAGTAGGATTCTGCTGGTTCTCCAATTTCTGCCTTCAACATCGATGCAGATGCTTTAAGGTCGAAATAAGGAGAGGTCAAGTCGTTGCTGATGGTTTGGAGAGAAAGTCAGGCACTACATCACAGATAGCTTAGAATTTCAGAGGGAGGGAATGCGTCGACAATTGGGAGAGAAATAAGCAATATTTGAAAGTTTTAATTTAATACAAAGGTAAGTTGGTAATTTCACATGGATTAAAGAGTTGAAACAAATAAACTAACTTAGTCTAGTATTAGAAAAAAAAAGAAAATCTGGACTAAAGGTAAATGTTTAAGTTTGCATAGAAATTTTAGAGCAATTCTCCCAATCTAATTTGGATAGTGTAAATAAAACAATAAATTTTAAATTGTAAAAGATAATAAAATTTATCACAAACTCATATAAGACCTAAAATAATGATACTCACTAACGAACACCACCAATGACTTCCTAGAATTCTCTTGATTAAAAAAATATCAAACTTTCAATATGACTTTGAGATCACGAATTCAAGTCTCCTGGTTCAAAAAAATATCAGACTTTCAAAGACTTTGAGACAAGTTCAAGTCGCAAAACAGCAAAAAAAGACTGATAGACCCAATATAATTTGATCCTTATTTGATTGGAGCTTCATCTATCCCTTTATTTAGATATAGTTTATGAACATTGATTAACTAAATTACAAAAGTAAAAGAACATTATGTTCATTATGAGGCAGGTTTACTATAAAACCAAATTGCATGAGGAGCCATTACAATTTTTTGCTTCTTGAAAACTGAAGTTAACAGCAAAAAAGGCAACAATCTAAGCATGAATTGCTTTACAGCAACTCTACTCAATTGGCGTAAACCGAAGTTGCATTCAGCCAAACGACCTTCACCTTTAAGCTCTACTCGGTGCTTAGACGAAATTGTGCTGAAGGAGAAAGACACTAAACGAGAGTTCTACACGGGTTCCATGGTCATTCAATGATTCTGTGCTCTTGGATCGAACTTGCCAAACATGTAGGGAAGTTGTGTGATTTGAATCTCTGAAAATGGAATGATGAGACGTGTTACAACACCTCCTTTTCTAATCTCAGAACTGCCATGAAGGCCTCTTGCGGCACATCAACCTTCCCAACTGCTTTCATTCTTTTCTTCCCCTCAGCCTGAAATATAAATAAAAAAGAAACAGTTCGTTAGCTATAAAACTGACCGATTAAAGGTAATTAATATGGGTGAAGTTCACCACAGGCTAAAAGGACTCTGGATCACAGCCACTGGTACAACCCTTGACTGGCGCAACATAAAATAGATAGAACCAACCAGAGTATCTTTTCCAACAACATTTCACAGTTCGCAGATCCCATTAAGAGCTTGGTGCCAACTTTTGTAAAATAGGGCGACTTTAGCAACTTCTAGAGAACGAGAGAGACAAACAACGCCACAAGCCCTTAACTCTCCTCCTACTCGAACTGAAGTAACCATCTTTGTCAAGCTATGCCCACTTCAAGCTAGCTCATCTTCGGTTGAGTCATACTAGCCAAAACTGTGGTGACTTCAAGCAAACTTCAACTTGTACTCACAGAGCTATGTTCTTGTGGTTTGAGCCTAATCAATATATTTGGTAATTACTTTTAATTTGTTATAAAAACAACCATGACACTACCCAAAGTCCTAAATTTAGTAAGTTTTAGTAAAGGATTAAGGTCTATCAAAGCATGGGAATAGTGATAAAATCACTCCTGCAGTACCACAACTGATACATATTTAAGAATGCTTAAACGTAAACAAAAGAAGAAAAAATGATCACCTGCTTCTTAAGCAATTTCTTTTTTCTTGATATATCACCACCTAAAACAAAAATTGAAATTAGTTTTGAAGCAAATACATAGTGAAATCAAGTTTGATTGTTCAACAAGAAGATGGATAGTTATGAAACTGAGATGGTCAAGTTCAAGAATGATAATCAGAGGGATGAAACTTACAAATTAAGTTCACTGTTTCTTTACATACCATAACATTTTGAAAGTACATCCTTCCGAATGGCAGATAAAGATTCACTGGCGATCACTTTCGTACCAATGCATGCCTAGCCATAAAGGATATTTTTTTGTGTAAGTTAGCAGCAGCAGAAAACAAGATGAAAGTGAAATGTCCAAAGGTAGTCAATGTTAAAAGCTTGTAGAATATATCTGCAGCTGTCATGTTAGATCATACGTAGTACTAGAATTTTTTTTCTAATCGAAAAGAATATTTTTCTCAAGTTAAAAATATTCATCAAAGAGTAACTCAAAACAACTCATTTTAGATTTTTTTTTTTTCTTTAAAAAAAAAAGGCAACAGGAGCATCCTAGAATCTCAAAAAGAATATTTTTTTTTAAAGTTAAAATAACAAAAAAAAAATTGTTAAAAGAGACAATTTGAGTTTCTTTAAAACAACCATCTTTCTTCAACCCAGTTCAACTCAAATAATAATACAGGAGTAATAAATCTTTGTATAGAATTGGCTCTTAGGAATCTGTTGATAGTTCTTTTTATAAAATGATTTAAGTTTTAGCCACCACAAGAATTTTAAAAGAAAAAAAAAAGGTAGATTTCACCAAAGAGAAGATAATTTGAAAATAAAAAAAACTGCATGATCCAAAAAAAAAGGTGCGCCCATTCAGAAATTTGCCAAATTAAATCACAATCAGCAACATTGGGAACCAAGACAGCCAAACACTTTAATTTAAACATGAAGTAGCGATGGCATGCAGAGTTTGGTATATAATACCTGAATCGGAATTTTGAACATTTGTCTTGGTATTAGTTCCTTCAATTTCTGAGTTAGAGCCCTCCCAACAGCATAAGCCTGGAGATTTAGAACTTACTCTAGGTTGGTAAGAGATGATGCAAAGTTAAAAAACAAAAAAAAAATATTGATGAAAATAAAAATGAATAATTGTTAACAGGGTGAATTCAGAAGTGTGGAAATGTCTACAGCAAATTCAAGCTTTTATTTAATTGTACACATTACAAAATAATAAATTGTAATCTCAAAAATTTTAATGTAGGTTAATGAAGTATCGATGATTAGACAAAATTATGATTACAGTGAAATGCCAATTATACAAAAAAACATGTTTTAAATGACTAAAAATTCTCTCATTATAAATCAAAGCTCATAACAGATTTCATGAATGCATTGCTTGAGTGGATGCAGCTATATTGGATTCTCAAAACCAGTTAATCAGATAAAAAACCAGTTAATCAGATAAACGGGATCCAGAGTGTCATTTAAATTTATAATAGATGAAATTAACATAAAAGTTGAGGTTAGTTTGACTTTCCTTGATTCCAATACAAAGAAACTTATAAATATGATTTTTGACAAACAAGCCTTCTGTTTAATGAACATCTAATCGTATAAATAATTTGCCTGAAGATTGATTAGCCTAAATTCCAAAAGAGAAAATTGAGAACATGTAAGAAACGAAAGTGAGCATTTACCAATAATAAGTGGAAACATAAAAACCTCATATCACCTTATCTTTATGCACAATCGTTGATAATGGTTCCACAGGCTCACCATTAATCTGGACATCAAGCTTTACTAAGTCACTTTCCCTGTACCTGCAAATTGAATGTTTACCATGCAGATATATTTTCCTTTAGTCGGCTGAAATGCCATGAGTATATGTACATAATAGAATTTGATATGTGGACAAAACTTCAAGATTTGTGCTCCTTATATGCTCTTCACACACAACTTTCACCATCAAACAATGATCCATGCAACCAATTGGGTTGCGCAGGTTTCCCAATCTGGGATTTCTAGGAAATGAGTGGTGGACAATTTCAATCAAGAACAGTGTCAACAGAGCATTAAGACCCAACTATTTGTATTAAATGAGATACTTTCCCATCAACACTAATTGAAAATCATAGTTTTAACTATAAAGAACACAGATTTAAGAATGTCAATTAATTATGTGAACATGATGCTACTCATCAAACTAAGTATGTCATTAATAAATATTTCTAAAGTATTCCAAGAGCTTGACCATAACAAACTTTGTTCTTTGATTTTAACTATATAATTCCTCTTTCTTATGGCAATGAAAGAAACTTCATCTGTATGGACTAGACATATCTGCTTTTAGCCACAGCAAAAAGATATCCTGAAAGGATAAATAAATCAGCACCATAGAGATGCATACCCTACAAAAGAGTATTCCATGCTAGCATATCCCTTGGTTCTCGACTTCAGTTGATCAAAGAAATCACCAACCATCTGTAAATGAAACAAAAATGGTGAATTCAGCAAAATCAGCCAACAATATGATACGTCAAAATACAAAATTTAGATACTAGTGCAGGACATCAAAAAATGCAGCGCCAAAGCAAATTACAATCTTCTACAATATTAAATACATGTTACATCACAAAGTTTACACCCTATTGATAAAAAAGCTTCTATTAACTATTGATAAACTATTTTAATGGTCTATGTGAAAAGGCACAGGTCGGTTCCAGATCCAGAAAAGGTAAACAAATAGTAAACAACTTAAAGTACATAGAAAAAAACAGAAATATTACTATGAAGAGAGCATGTTAGAGTGGTAAACTTATAAATCAAATACCTCAGCAAGTGGTAAATGATAAATGAGTGAGGCTCTATTCTCTGTGATATAGTTCATTTCTTTGAATTCGCCCCTTCTTTCTTGACCAAGTTCCATAAGAGACCCAATATATTCCTTTGGAGTAAGCATTTCAATCTAGAAACACAACTTTGGATTGATGACATGATTTGGTATATAAAATGAATTATTTTGTTCAAAAGATTGAGTAGAAAATAACCTTAACAAATGGTTCTTCAATGGATTTTCTCTTTCCAGGTTCTGGAAGTAAAGAAGGATTCGAGCACTCAATCTATACCCAAAAATAATAATAATAATAAACATTAAATTTTGCTTACTCATGATATGAAGAATTTATAAGAGAACAAGCCATAATAGCACAACAAATTCAGAATGAAGATACACAAAATCAAGACATCTTGTGGACAAGTAGAATAACATAGCCTTGCTCTTCCTTTATAGGGAATTGACTAAAATAAAAACTTCACCAGAACCCATTTATTGTTCCCTCATTGAGTTTGGCTACAGATTATTTAGATAAAATTAAAATTCTAACCAAAATGATGTAGATAAGTCAATTGTGTCATACTTGGCAAATGTTTGTATTATCTAACCAGTAACCTCACGGTTCCATAGTTGCAGTTCCACTGTACCATGAAAGATCTCATTGTTCCACTACCAATCATCAGATTCTAGATGTTCAAAACATAGGTTTGAAACAAATATTTCATTCTGTATTTTCAAATATGAGAATAATAGTGTATTTCTAGCCTCAGGCTCCTACAATTTATAGTTGAAGGAACAAAAAGCTTTGTCCAATAAGTCTTCAAAACACTAATTGTGAAAAGATCTGAAATTAACAGCACATTCCTTTTCTAGAAGAAAGCCAAAACGGCTGTAATGACAAGATCATTACTTACCGTCCCTTGAAGCTTCCAAGAGAAGCTAAAATGTATTATATATAACCATCCTGAATCCACTAATTTTCTAAAAAGGCAAAGATACACCAAAAATTACAACATCAACCCCCCATTCTGAACCCCACTTTCTACCATCATATGCCAGTAGTAAAGTAAAAAAGTTTTAGCAAGACTGCTTATATGAAGGACCAAGCATTAACTTTTATAATATGCCGGTAGTAAAGTAAAAAAGTTTTAGCAAGACCAATTATGAAGAGGACCAAGAACGAACTTTTATAATATAAGGTTGTATTCCCTATTCTTCTCCTGACATCAACAATTTGGTTACTAGTACTGCAAGGTTTATAAATGTGGACTAGTACTGGACTACGGGGTTTATGGAAGCTAGCCAATCAATTTCAGAGTATTTGGTTCTCTACCATTTGCCAGCATAGATGTTTATAAATGAAGCATCATCCTAGGTAAAACAAATTTTAGAGTCTAGATACAAATTTCGACAGTTTCATGCCAAATAATACAACCAATACTCCATTCAATATCACAGAAAAAAAAAAGCAATATTATCACTATCACAATTACTCCCACTTGTTATCTAGATACAGTATTAGATGCTCGATGCACAGAGGATTGACAGATATCTTAAACCATGGATAGAAGACTACCTTAGAATTTTGCCACCCCTGTCAATGGCCCAAGCAAACTCTCTACATATTTTTTTTCACATTAAGTAATTTGTGTATGTCCTTCATGTTCACTATGGGTACCTTTTTCAGCATTTGTTCTTGGTTGAATTTCCTTTTAAGCTAATCTATAGTCAAGAAACTGAATAACACATACAATTAAGTTGTTTACTAATATGAAAGGTTATCTTATAATTTGATTATTTCAGAGGATTTGAATTATTTTTCTCATAGACAAGAAGTTCAAGCTTAAAACCGTAGAAAATGTTATCATGAAATCACATGTTTATATTAAACAACCTTGAAGATTATAGTCTAAACTTTTTTGAAGTTTTTATATTCAACTAACAATATCTGATGGCAAAAAAAGTAAGTTAAAAATTTTGAAAAAAAAAACAAGTACAGGGAAAAGAATGGAACACAGTTCTAGACAAAAAAATGTACAAAGGAAATTTAAATAGAAAGAAAAACTAAATGTGTCAGCATATTTTCTATGACATAGAGAAAGGATCAGGAAACTTACAGTTTGTCCATCCATACAATTGACTCTGTAAACAACACTAGGGGCTGTTGTTATCAAAGTAAGGTTATACTCCCTCTCAAGTCTTTCCTACAATATGTAATATATTTCATCCTATAAGTGATGACAATTTGCATAGGGAGAAAAGTCATACTGTTAAATACTCATGGAATTAGAAAAGGATGTAATGACAAGAAGTTTGACCGCACCTGAACAATTTCCATGTGGAGTAAACCGAGAAAACCACAACGAAAACCAAAGCCCATAGCACTTGAAGTTTCAGGTTCAAACTACAGTGATGCAAGTATAAACAGGCAATAAACTGAAAGGTCTGATGATAAATTTTACCACAATGCATATTGAACAACTAGGGAAGAAAGGGGATATATTTAATAGGAGGTAGAAATCTAAAGGAAGATTCAAAGTAATATCATAAACTTCTGCCAACAGGAAGCTATGCACCTTCAGTGCTGCATCATTTAGTTGAAGTTTTTCCAATGCATCACGCAACTCAGGGAACCTATTGAAAAATCATTGAAGCCAAGACTAACTCAAAATTTGAAGTCAAGCAAGGAAGCTTGAACAGTAGTAAAGGGTCATACTGATCAGCATCAACAGGAAACAGACCACAGAACACCATTGGTGTAGCTTCCTCGTAACCTGGCAAAGAACTTCCAGCTCTTCTACCAAATTGAGTGATTGTATCACCAACCCTGGCATCTGCAACTGATCTTATTGAAGCAGAAAGGTATCCCACCTATGAAAGCATAATCATTAAATAGAATCTTTCAGTGTGCACACATTTAGCTGATATCTAAGAAAGTCAAGAAACATTTAGGAACAGTGACTGCCAAGATCATTCAATTAGCAATCAGAGGGCAAATACAATCAAAGAAATCTACTTCAAGCTCAAAAAATCCATCAAGGCCAAACCCACACTGTTGAATGAGAGACCTAAGCCAACCCTAGATAATGAAAATTGAAGTCACGGAGATGAGAATATCTGTGGGGCCACAAACAACTTGACACCAATATGGAAGCAGAGACCGTATTGGGTAGAGACACAACAGAAACTCCAGAAGTATCAGAGGAGCATCAGTAAGACATGCAAACCAGCGTTCAAGAAGCACTTGCAAGGCGAGGCATGACAATAGAAACAAGGATGACAACATTAAAGAAGCAGCAGAGAACATAAAGTGTCAAAATGGAAGATGAAAGATGAGCATGATGGTTGTGAGCAAACACAAAATGCAGAGTCCAGAACTGAGAAAAAAACACATGAGAGAAGCAGCCAAGGAGCAGATGGTTCAAGTTGCAGCTGGCCCAAAACTATCCACAGGGTTAAATTCAAAGAGGTACACAGTACAGGCAAATAAAAAGGTCAGTCACTGGGTTCTCCAAAGTCCAACCTAGAATATCTCCTGTTGCAACATCTGAAGAGACAACATAAAATGAAGGAAAGTTTCCAAGGGAACATAATCAAGTAATTTAAACCAAAAGGTGTAGTATTGTCACAGAATTATTGTTTCCAATTGTCAATGCAACTCCTTGTTTAGGTATATTTGCTGACAACAATCATTTTCCTAACATCTCAAGCCCATCCATCTCAATTATGTGAGGCTTTACTTCTTTAATACAAGAGCCTCCCAAGCAGTAACAAGAAAAATTTTATTTGACAAGCGGTAACGCATGTCATAGCAAAATCACAGTGGAAAACAATAAAAAGGCTACTCCCTGTATTATTCTTACGAGTCATACTCACATGCAATGTGAAAGGGAAGGGGTTCCCAAGTGATAGATGAAATTTTCATACAACTTGCTGTTCACAAGATGGGTATGAATTTCATTAGTTGTAACAGTGGAATGTATGCATCTCTGCCGGAAACTATTTGCAATTCCATAACTGGCCAATGACTCAAGTGGTAAAACTAGGCACCAAAAACTTGTAAAATGCATTGAGTGTCAAACCAATTGCTTTCAATTGAAAAATGTCTTCTCATGCAAGAAAGGGTGATATATGAAAATAAATGAAGATATATATGATATGTACACTTAGAAGGATCATACTTGACATGATTCACTCCTTACAAAATTGATGATTGATTAGCTACTTCCCCACTTGATTGTGTCAAAGTCCTTGTCGATGTAAGCAACTACTCTCTTTATTCAAGAGGAACCCTATATTTGCATGTAAAGTCTCCACCAATCATTACTATGACAGAGTGGCAATAGTTCACAGCCCGATATTTGTAGTTCCATTGAGATTACACACGAGACAATTTTTCCTTGCCACTGCCACATTGAGTTCACCTTCACTAAATCTTTCCTTCAACTGCAACATCTGCATTACACTTTCCTTTGCCCCTCGACATCTTTCTAGCCTCCAATGTTTCAGTCTCACATATCTTTTATCATCTTTACAAAGTCATCTATCATTTCCTAAAATTCACTGCCATAAATTCAATAAAGATACCAAGGTGGCAAAATACACTCTCCCCAGTGCCACCGCCATCCCGTCCCAAGGCCAACACGGATGAGGTAAATCATGGGCGGCTACTAGCCTTTGGAATAATGACTAGTACATAAGAGAGGAAAAGCTATGCCAAGATTCGAACCCCAGACCTCAGGGTGGCAACACTTCATGAAGATACCAAGATACTATATAAGGTTGTCTTCAAAAGTTCAAATCACCTATTCATGGAACTTAAGTCAAGATGAATCAGCACCATCTGTGATGTTATAAACACTTAAGGGAAATGCTTAGTGCATAAACAGAAACTTTGATGGATACAAAAGCAGATACTATCTTGAAACACATTCTATAAGTGAAAATTACCTCACCGGCATATAGTTCATTGACTTGCATTTGATTGGGTGAGAGGACACCAATTTCATCAGCATAATAATCCTGAAATTTCATGGAAAACGGACTACAAAAAGTTCCAAAAGTAAAAAACTAATAGCATAATAGCATGCACAGAAAAGAATTGCATATATCTGAGTAGGTAATAATCCAGCAAATAGTCTTTTGAAAGATAACAAGGCAGATAATTCAATACCTGCAACTTTCTAATTTCTCCATCTTACAAACAAGAAATAACTGGCAATGAGAATTATTGCCATCTTCAGAAGTATAAGGAATTTTCTAATTCCTTTCTAGAAATTCTTTTTCTTTGATATTTTTAATATTAGAATTCCGTCAACTCGTTCAAAACATCCAAGTTGATGATAGAAACAGAACCCTTAAGCGCAGCACCATGGTTTAAAATCTCAAGCTGTGCCGAGATTTTGGTATCGTGTCAATATAATTTCAATATTTTTTTTAATATAAAATATATTAACTAAATATTTTAAAATATAAGATATAAAATAAAATATATATTTTTTAAATATATATATATATATTAAATTAATAGGATAATTTTATTAGGTTTTAATTAAGAATATTTAAATTATTTCAATCAGAGCTAGGAGTTGATTAAAATTATTAACCTAAGTTAACTAATTAAAGACTAAGTTAGAAATCACTTGTTCACTTGTTCCGCAACGACGCTGACATGCCGGTGTTGTGCAAGTGGGTGAAACGAGATGTTTCGCCCGTATTGGTTGAAATGACTTGAGTTTTTAATCCAACACTATGAGTCTATGACTTCTGATTTTTTTTTCAAGTCAAACTTGAATACATACTTGACCATCCTTTTTTTGAATATGAAACACCCCAAAGATAAGTGAAAATAAAACCTTGTGAACAGCTTGCTACAATGTTCAGTACAACTTTGCTATACTGATCTGAATCCAGACAGATACTAATGGATGGTAAACCACGAGGACATGAAAAGAACATAACAAGTAAAATTAGATCATAAAGGCTTTCTTTTTTACAATTTACTACTTAAAATCAAGTAAAATCTAGGAATTCAATTAGTTTAGTAGGAAGTAACCTCTTTAATATTCATCTTCACACCAAAAAGAAAGTCTAATGTTTACGCATGAACAATATCCCACTATAACTTGCAATTGATGGCAATGTGCCCATTTATTGAGGCCAACTAATATCTCCCTACATAAGCCATTTCAGTAATAGAAGAATGCAACATTGAATTTTACCTTCCCACTGGCAATGAAATATATTCTGTCACCTTTCTTTATATTTCCATCAACAACACGAAAATATACAATCACTCCTCTGTAGGGATCGTAATAACTGGAAAGGAACAAAGGAATGGTATTGGAATTAGCCATGTGAATTTGTAAATGACAAAAATTATACATCTCGCCACTTTGTCAATAGTCAAGACCATTACCCAATAGAATGACTTAATGGCACCAGCAACTCAAGGAAGACAAGGTATTTTAAAATCATTTTTCACTGAATGAGGAATATGCAGCCTCCATATGCAGTTTAATTATTAAAAACATTTAATTCATTTGAGCAAGGGGAGCCTTGGTGCAACGGTAAAATTGCTGCCGTGTGACCTAGAGGTCACGGGTTCGAGTCTTGGAAACAGTCTCTTACAAAGTAATGTAAGATTGTGTACAATAGACCCTTCCAACCCCGCATTAGCGGGAGTTTCGTGCACTGGACTGCCCTTTATTTAATTCATTTGAGCCTGTTTAAATTGAACTAAATTGACTTTGAATTCTGAGCTATTCTACTTGGTAGCTTTCAACTTGTATGTGATAATTTGGACACTTGTTTGCAAGTGATAAACACTTCAGAAGTTAAATATTTTTTAAATTCATACATGATCTATTAATTTCAGGTTCCAAAAGCATTATACATGCAAAGATCAATGCAGGTAGATGTATCTAGATATGTTTTTCTGTAACACAGTTACGCACTATGGTATGTTTACCTTTGTTGGGGCAAGCTGCTCAGACCATATGAAGTAAAACAAATGAGGCAAGGACCGCAAGGTACAAGGCTGTCAAGGAATATTTAGTAGCCTCAGATGAGAAATCATCCTCCTCGCTCCAATGACATTCACATGTTATTGCATGTGGCAAATAATCTCATAGAATTTTAGCATTTGGTGGATTTGACTAGAAATTAACTCTAAGCCAAAATTAACGACTATGAGATCAAAGTTGAACAATCATAATGCTATATTTCTGAGATGTTTTGAAGTGATTGACAAAGCTATCAAGTATACAATCCAGTAGTCTTCCCTTAATCAAACTCAATCTTGTTACTAGCATCCATCTCCACATTAGTTTAAGTACCACCCCCCTTGTGTTATAGAAAGCTCACCATGAATGTATTTAGGTGCAAGGTGCAGCATCCAACTAATTATTATGGATGAATTTGGGTATTGCATAGAAATGTGCTGAAGACAACACTGAGAAGAAGAGCAAGAAGGAACTGGAAATGTAAGAGGAGAGCAGCATGAATGCACAAAACAAAGGTTGGGTAAGTAGAAGGTAGACAAACCTGCGGAAGTACGACTCGAGGTACTATAGTACAACAAATCATACAGAGTTGAAGCCCCTAAACAGAGATAGCAAGTGTAAGTAGGAAAAGGCATCAATTCAATTAATGAAGGGGAACTGTTTATGAGAGAAGGTATGGAGTAGGTAGATGAGTTGGAGGATGGATTAAGACGATGGGGAAGAAGAGGAGGGTGAGAAGAGGAACAAAATGATGTTGAGAGAGGTGCACACAGGAACCACCTCCTACTTCCAAGCTTCCCTGGATTGGAAAAGGGCAACCTTCCACAACAGAAATGTTATCTAGTTTTAATATTCAATCAAAATATTGTTAAGAAGTAAGATTTGTTTCTATGGTTCTAATACTGATCCTGTTGGTATTGTCATTTTGTCAGATAGTGAAACAAGACATATTACCTGGCATTAAATGACAGAGTAATGGAATATGAATATAAGTTCACACCTGACTATTTCGTCCAATACTGGTTCCTATTTGAACCAGTACCTTAAACCATCATTTATTCTCCTTATTGAAGTAGAACTAAACAACTTGATTTAGACATTTAGCTCATCCATCACTAAGATTAACAAAATGGAAGTACATAGATGCGTTTATGTAATTTTATTTTGATACTAAATCATAAGTTGGAGGAATGGTTCATTCACAATGTAAATGAGGTCAGTAATGAAATTCCAAGCTCAAATGGCCATTAACTTGGTGCAAGCACCAGAGTAGAGAAATAGCTTTTATCTACAAAAAAATGTTTTATTAACTAGAAAAGGAAAAGGTATAGGATTATGTCATTTGCAAGTTCCTAGAGCAAACAGCAATCTCTCTGTTGCTCAGAAGACAAGCAAAAGAAAATAGAAGCATATTACATAATCTCTAACAATTGGACTCTTCACCCATGTCCGACATGGACACTCTAAGTTCAAACTCAACATTCCTCTTGATAATGTGTAAAAAAATATAGAAATACCATGTCAAACACTCAAATCGACACCCATATTGAATAATCATACTCGAGTCCTAGTAACATAGTTACATTTTATATCTTGATAGCAAGGAAACAAAGAGGTCAAACACAAACAACAAGAATATCAGAAAAAGTTAACAAACATAAAGAAAAAAAATAAAAAGTAATTATGTTCAAAATCTGTAGTCACCTATCAAATATAAGAGCTCTCATAGGGCTTTCTGAGGTATCCTTTGGAGGAGGAATCCTTGTTATAATAGCATTTAGAATTTCAGTTATACCAATACCCTCCTATAAACAGATCAACACGAGGTTAAGTGAACTACATTTCTCATTGAAAAGAACATGGGGCATCCTACTATGTCCAACAAATAATTATGACTTTTTATGATCAAATAATCAGTTCAGACACAAACAAACAAACCTTTGCTGAACAGTGAATTGCATTACTGCAGTCTAGCCCAATAATCTGCAAAAGGAGAATATCAGAGATCATAGATAAAGGGTAGAGAAGGTTGTATTAGAGTAGTATCTGGAAAGTTCATTACAGGTAACAAACTTACTGAGGACAAGATTTAAGTATGAGAAACAAGCATTCCTTCACAAACCTCTTCAATCTCTTGTGCAATGCGATCAGGTTCAGCACCTGGTAGATCTATTTTATTCAAAACCTACATCAAGAGAAATACATTTTTTTCTGATTATGAACCTCAAATCAAGTGCATGTAAAAGGATAATAAACAGAAAATTCAATTAAAACTGAAAATTAATTATCTCTAAGGATAACTTCTTTTTTCAAGGCAAAAAAAAATCAATCTTGAAGGATAATTTGTTGTTGCCTGATCTTAGAGATTTGACAAGCATCCAAGAAAGTCACAATTTCAAACATTTGTTGATCATTCTTGAATAGATGCTGAATACAGAAGTTTGAAGGAGGCCACTTGCCCAAGAACTTAGTTCTTATCATCAGAGCCACAGATAATCGCCTTAACTAGTTAGTACCTCTTTTATCTATTATATGAAGTCAAAATAATATAAGCAGAGTTGTCTACTGGGAAATGAGAATAACAAGAAGTGAAATTATGAGAAAAAATTTTGGAAAGAAACCCATATTCCTTTTTAGAGCTTATTGATGATATGAAACACTTAAAAAGATACCTAAGTGTCTACATGGGATGACAGTTGGAAACTGGTCTAAAAGATGAGTGTTAGAAAGTTGAGAGGACCAATGACGAACTAAGTTGCTTAAGCCAGATTAAGATGTTCCTAAGATGGCCTTCACAAGATTGGTGTTACACTACTACGTAGCAGTACAGGATCCCAAATTACAAGTTCTCGTATCCGGCATGAAAGAATACCTCAGAAGATTCTCAGAATTCCTCCTCCAATGCGGAAGTCAATCTAAGTTAGTTGGGAGAAGTCAACCTAATTAAAACAAGTATAAAAAAGAATGAAAGTTATAAGCTTAGGGAGTATGTTCTTGCAAGGGTATATATGGAAAACTCCTCATTGATTTGGTCGATTGATTGATAATCAAAGAGCTTCCAGTTGCAAGCTAGAAAAAAACAGCAATGTAGTGAATGGGTTTAATGAGAAATTACAGTTGGAAGATTTAAGAGATTTAGTAATGGTGACTTCCAATCTATGTAGTAATGTCAAACTATGACCGTATAGAATTATTCTACTGCCTGAAAAATACACCACTTAGGCAGCGTTTAGCTTCGGTGGTCCTCCAAAAGATGAGGGTGATATTCAAGAAGTTAAGTATTCACTTATTTTTCAAATTGGTGATCCAAGATCAATGGTGGCTTCCCTAGCAAACAGCTAATAGATGATCAATGGTGAAGCAAACACAAAGAGCTGAATGAGGTGATCTTACAGGAATTATCTCAAGATTGTTCTCCAAAGCCAGATAAACATTTGCTAAAGTCTGAGCTTCCACTCCCTAAAATGGAAATTATAAATTAGAAATCAAGTTCATAAACAAAAACTTTTACCTGATACAGAAACTGTTAAGCTTTTGTGGAATTGATTAATGATAAATTGACAACAGCATAGAGAAGGAATTTTTAGGTCTAATTAGAAGCTTAGTCCAACTCTTATCGTCATTCAAGAAATTCAATTCTTGTCGGTTGACTGTGTACTCTGAAATCTATAATCTGAAAGAGGAAAATGAACCTGTGAAGCATCTACAACCAAAAGGGCTCCTTCACAAGCTGCAAGGGAGCGAGAAACCTAGACACCAGAAAAGAAAACTGTATTAGTGAACCTTGCTACATCAATAGAATCAACATACTTTTCCTGCATAGAAGTCAACTCTCTCTGAAGAAAAAAAAAATGTCAAGAATCATGAACAAGTTGAAAGACTAATCCATTTTGTTTCAATAGTCAGAAGTAGATGCATGATTTACAGATGCAGCTCTAAATAGCGAAACTTCAAAGTAAAATTGCATGCTGTTATAAGCATAAATGAATCAAAACATAAATGTTAAACAAAAAATAATGAAAGGTATTTGACTTCAACATACCTCATAAGAGAAGTCAACATGCCCTGGAGTATCAATCAGATTAAGGCAATAGGGCTCATTGTCTAATACATAACGCATTCGAGCTGCCTACAAAATGAATCATAGAATTTCATAACAATATGAAGATTATTAGTTTTGTTTGAAAGAAAAAAAAGGCTGAGATTTTTTGGTTCTTGCAATTTTCATTGAACTTTTCAAAAGAATATTTACATATCAGTAGATGGCGACTAGTGGAGCATCACAGTTTGAAGTTGTCATAGAATTTCTTTTTTTATTGTAACAAGATAAGAAAAGATTAACAAATCCAAAGAAGTGACAAGCCATGTTGTGGCAATAATTGTATTGTATGTGCTGACAAATGCAACCCCTCGTGGTTAACTCTAAGAAACATTTTACACAAAGAGGGAGAATAAGGAAATTTCAGATATCTCACAATTTATACCAATATAAGAATTGGCACAACATTACTGTTTATAGACATCAATTATGTGAAGTAATAGTGGAGGCTTATAAGAAGAAAACATTCAGATATTGAATTGATAATTCAAATTAGCAACAAGAAAGCAACAATGCAAAATAATATCAGTAATTCTTCATAACATTCCAAAATCAAACGTCTGAAATTTAACAATTCAAGGATTTGATTGAAGTATCAGCCACGAACAAAAAGTTCAATGAATTAACATCATGTTTTTCTTTGTTTGGTTCATTTATGTCTAATCAAGACGATCATACAAAGTGTACCTGTAATTTGATAGTAATTCCTCTTTCTCTTTCTAAATCCATATTATCTAAGAATTGTTCTTTCATCTCCCTCATTTGTACTGTACCAGTCAACTGCAATAGTTTATCCGCCAAGGTTGACTTTCCATGGTCAATGTGTGCAATTATACAAAAGTTTCTGATATTTGATATAGGAACCTGACCACATTGAAAAGAATAAAACTGGCATCAAATAGAAATTTCACAATTCTTTTTTTTTTAAATGGAAAAAGTAAAATCCAGTAAAGTAGTTCTGAAGATTAAAACTGGTCAAGTAGGCAATCATTATCTCAGAAGTAAAGCAAACATCAACAACTGCATGGTAAGTTTTGCAATAAGGGAATAGAAAGCATAGATAAAAGCTTTCTGGTTTCAGCTTATAAGCAGAAAGCATGATAGTCTCAGTTAATATGTTAATTTGGAAGAATAGTTTATGGGAACAATGTTCAACATTCATGTACAGAACCATAGGTTAGCAAAATTCTGCGGTAAAACTATGCAATACTAGAATGTTTTCAGCCTTTATGTTATAAAAGATTAGCAATTAGAATAAATGAAAAAATTAAACTGTGGATGTAAGTATTAGAATTACAAGGGATTTAAACTAAATAAAAATAAAAATTTATATTTGAAATGCAATTTCACCAATATTAAAGGAAAAAAGTAAGGACTAGAAAATATTCAAAAACTAGTCTGTCAATTTGTTTCCATGCAACGCATACCCAATTGATATGGGAGAATTAGCATGTAGAAACTGTTCTGATTTTGAAAGTGCAAAATGATGTATTCTGCCAAAATGATATTTGACATGGATAGAATTGAAACAGGGCTCCTTCTCCTTAGTAAGGCCTCAGTCTTTGTCATGTGGAAGTCGGCATTTACGTTTTGCCAATGCATAAGAAAATTAAGTTTACTGGTTGAAGATAATCCCTTCTTAACCTTGCAAGTAGCATATTCAGAAAATTTGGGTTTTTCCTAATAATCATTGGGGGGTTATCTTGTGGTCGTTTTGTTTTATTCAAATGTAATTTAATGGAGAAGCACATATAATCACCTTTGCATTCAGTCTTCATTGAAATTTGTTATATGAAGAAAAATGAATTCATCAAGAGCCGTAATTACATCCTTGTTGCTCCTAAGGAATCCAAATTATTATCGTCCAAAAAACATCTAAACGTAAAAAAATGTCAGGGCAAAGACTTAGCAAATCAATGTCATGTCGAATTAGGCGTCCAGCAGAGAATCCCAACACTACAAATGCAAAACCACTCGTCGGAACCGTACCTTCAGCAGACGGTCTCGGCCAGGGTCGTCGACGTTGGCACTAGGAGCATCGGCGGATGTCTTCGATTCCGTTCCAGCGGCACGGCAAAGGACGCCGAGCCTCGGTCGAGGGCCCGAAAAGCCGGCGGAGGGCGAGAAGCTGAGTGAGCATGAGCAAGAAACGAGGCCAACAGGTAGAAGGGAATCGGAGGCCGGAGAGCGCCTCCTGCGCTGCCGAGGAGTGGAAGAACGGGGGACGAGGGCGGCCGGGCGGCAAAGGGTTGCAGCGGACATGGATTCGTACAAAAGGAAGCGTTATCACCTCGGCGAGTGAAATTGAAGGGATGTTGTTGTATAAATACTCGTTTTTTCTTTAGGCCGCACGAAATGGAGATGAGCCTAAATGGTTATTACTGATATTATATTATTAAATTTTTGTTCGACTGAAAAAAACCATATGTTTTTATTATTTTTTTTTAATTATAATTATTTCGACCAAAAAAAAATGTTATTATTATTATTATTATTATTATTCGTTCTAATTTTAAATAATAATAATAATAATAATAATAAGCTAGAAAAGTGGAAAACCCCAAATATATATTAAAAATAATATTTAATTACAATTCTTTGAATGGTGAATTTTTACACACGGCAAAGAAAAAATTTCCTAATTTAGTTTGTGCCAACATATGTTTGCCATACATGCAAAAAGTTGGCTCTTCTATCGACAGTCTCCGAAAGCCTAGTTGTTTGAATATAGAATGAGGAATGAGTGCTCGTATGAATATAGATGAGTTATAATCAAAAGGTAGAATTATAACAAACACAAGTTTTGAATCTTCTAAGATTCATTCCTTAGAAAATAAGTTCCTCTATCTAGAGGCCGCTTAATGCCATAATTTATCACACTTCCATAAACCATGGGAGGACAATGGAGGGACGCCTAAGGTGAGAATTAACAATTTTTTGCAACACCTAATGAAGAATGAGCCTTCTTTATAACCTAGACAAGCACATTAAATTGATACTAAACAATCAGATATCATCGATGAGTTTGTAAAATCTTACTAGTCCATCTAGTGTCAACCATAGCCAAATCTTGGTCTCCACTGACTCGGCCACAGCCGCCTATGTCTCTTCTCAGAACTCTGTGTTTGTATACAGCTGCCTCGAGTTATAACCAGAGCTGTATCATCATCCTGATCCATTGCAAAAGCATTGGCTTTTATCACTATTTGGAGGATGATCGTCACTTCCCCCTAGCTCACCATTGTCTTTTTGAAGTTCATGAAACTTGCACTCTCGCAAGAAAAAGTACAAGATGCTCTACTAATTCCGCGATTTTTTTTCCAGAATCAAAAGAACAAAATTATAATTTGTTCAGTAGGATTAAGTAAGCACAGAATGAAAACCCAACTAATCACTGGAATCCCTGGCGGATCAGCGAACAGAGGTTCACCGGATCTCGCAGTACCCTAAAAGCTTAGATCAAGATCGCCTAACACTTTCGATCCTAACAGCAAAACCATAAAATGAATCATATAAGAGTGGTGAGGAGTCACCGGATGCATATGGCACAGCAGCAACGCAGCCGGGAGAGGGCAGATGCTGATCAGCAGAACTGCCAGCGGTGGAGAAGAACAGAAGAAGCGCATACGACAGTGCCCTGGCGATGGTGAATGGAAAGGGAAAGATCGAGAGAGAAAAGCGGGAAAACAAGCGCTCAATGAGACAAAAACATAATTTAAAAGCAAATAACACTTTTGTAGAGTGCAGGTCACCATAGATTGTAAAATTGAGCAGATACAATACAGCAGGCGTGGGAAGGAGCCGTGCTTTTTTTTATTTTATTTTATTTGGAGCAGAACTAAACTTTTGTGGGGGGATTTCATTCAACTCCAGGGTTTATTCGCTATTTTCAAAATGCTCCTTAAACTCTTAAAATTAGCAAAAAAAAAAAAATAAAGTTCACGATTAAACAAATTCCCCAGGCAGTCGAAGATTTAGCTCGGGAGGTCGAAAAGCAGAAGCCCCCGCCTCCAGTTTTCCATGCCTCTCGTCGATTGATCAAGCCCATCGACCGCAGAGCCAGGGATCGCTGAGTGTTAACCGATCGATCGATAAACATCAGGTACGCGATCGAGTCGCCGATGCTTCTGACCAGGGTTTCGATCGCCTCGATCTCTCGTTGCCCTTCTCCCCAGATCTGAACGATCGGGGAGTCTGCTTTTTTCCATCGGCTTTTCCGTAGTTTCATTGCCGGATCAGGTGTGTTCTGCAGATCATGGGAAGAGGGAAGATAGTGATCCGAAGGATCGACGACGCGACGAGCCGACAGGTGACCTTCTCGAAGAGGAGGAACGGATTGCTAAAGAAGGCTAAGGAGCTCGCCATCCTCTGCGACGCCCAGGTTGGTGTCGCTGTCTTCTCCAGCACCGGCAGGCTCTATGAGTTCTCAAACACCAGGTTCTTCCCCTATCTTCTCCTCACTCTTTTTCTCCTTACCAGTTAGGGCAGCACTTTTATGCAAGTAATCATGTGGCTAATGAATCATGATCTATGACATCCCTAACGTAGTAACTCACTGGGAAATTTTATCTTGCAGATCTTGGTCAGTAAATAAATTTTGTTCATTCTATTTTTTTTTTTTTTGGTAATATATCAGCATGAAATCTGTGATCGATCGATACACCGCATCAAAAGAGGAACAGCATTTGACTACGTCTTCGTCTGCGGAAGTGAAGGTATTTTTTGTTTTGGATGAAAAAATGGTCTGATCCTGCAAGCTGATTTGGAAGTCATTTTACGGGATGAAAAATCACAGTATTTAATATCAACGCCCGAGCAAAACTTTTGTTTCAGGAAAATTCAATTTTTCTCATTCTTAGAAAATGTTTTATAGAAAAATAAGAAAATTTATGTCAAACTATTCCTCATAATTGTTGTGAGAAAACTTAGTAAAATTAACCATAGTAGATTGATAGTGATTTAAGTATCCAATTGTGTCTACAAATATATAGCACCTTATGAATATTGGTGTATCGGGGCAGTATTTTAGCATGCATATCAATTTATAAGATGAGCCCATCTCACCACAGGAGCGGGCTCTCATCAAGGGCAAAGGTTGAGTTCTTCTGATAGAATTGCATGCATATAAATCCATGCAATTTACCAAAGCGCGAAAACAATATTCATCCAGTTTGAAGTGAGATTCATAAAAACAAAAAAAAACAAAATTAAGCCATTCTTTAGCATCTATTATCCTTTTTGGCATTCCAATTTGATCATGTCCAGAAGTTGAGTCTGACGGACCGCTGGGTGAGGTATCCCGGAGGAAGCTATGCTGAGATGACTTCTATATTGATCAAGTCTTCAAAAGTCCCCTAGTCAACGCTACCTGCAGTCAGCGACCGGATCCCCCTGGTCCCTGGTACCCTGAAGCTCGAGGCAGATCCAACGCATATATAAGTAACATGATAATATTAAAATAATGAAACAAATAAGGAATGAGTACGAAGAACGTACCCTGGCCTAAGGGGCGCCCTCAGATGGGACGCGGCTCAAATTGTCGGGACCCGAAAGAGTAGACGACTC
>JBBMJZ010413100.1:14756546-14786229 GCA_037833815.1 Zingiber zerumbet
GGCGGAAGTGGGGACCAAAAGTCAACAAAATGTTGACTTTTCGGTCCGGGGCACCCCGACCTAGTCCGGGGTGCCTGGACCTGTCTGGGGTGCCCGGACAAAAAATAAATTAGTCAAACGCGACGTGGCGTGTTGCATTGCGACGAGGATAAGGTTTTATCTTTTTAGAGCCGCCTGGAACTCTTCCAATCGCCTCAATCAGAGCTATAAATATAACCCTGGTCCTAATGGCTCAGGACACCACTTGTAATTGATTTCATTTGAGTTTAACTTTGCATTTTGAGTGCTTGAACTGCTGTAAGAGGCTTCTCCGCCTGAAGTGACCATTACTGAGTTTTTCATCTTCCTTAGATTAACAACTTCCCCAGTTATAACTAAGTAAACCTTTTGTGTCTCTTCATTTCTTTATTTAGTCTCTTATTTCTTTTATGCAAGTGCTGATTCTTATAAAGTTATAAAGTTCGAGGAAGGTTCATTTTCCTTTGCAGGGTTATTCACCTCCCTTCTAGCCGCCCGCCAAGGGTCCTACAATTGGTTTCAAAACGGGTTCACTTCAGGAGGACTAACCGTCGAATGAAACACACAAGATGGTCAAACTGAGCATCTACCCATCGAAGTTCAAGAGGGAATTCACGAGCTAGAAGAAAAAGATTGAGGTATTCTTTAAGACATATTTCAATTTACTTTTAATAATGAAATTCAATTTTGTAGTATCTGAGGGTAAAGAAGAATACCAATAGACGAAGAAGGAGCAAGCCGATTTCGTGGCAAACGGTAAAGCAGAGTGTCACCTGCTTAGTGTTTTACCACCTTAAGAAATTAACCGGATCGGAGCCTACGAGTCAGCTAAGGAGCTTTGGGAGAAATTCCTGGAACTACATCAAGGGACCTCAGAGGCAAAACTCGCGAGACGAGATCTGCTCAAGAACCAGATCAGCAACATCAAGTTAGAAGAAAGCAAAATTGTTGCACACCTGCACTCAAGAATAAAAGAACTCATCACCGGACCCACAAATCTTTGAGAAAAGGTAAGCAACCGAGATTCGCTAAGATACACACTTAATGCATTTCCTAGGATTACTGAATGGGCATCATTAGTAGATGCTTATTATATATCTAAGGATCTAGCATTAAGTACGTTAAAAAAATTATTTTCAACATTCGAAGTACATGAAACAAGATGTGCAGATTTGAAGAAGGAGCAAAGGCACAACGTTGCATTAAAGGTAAATACGGACGAACGAGACTCTGAATCTTCTCTCAACGATGAAGACATGACACTCATGGTAAGAAAATTTTGAAAAAAAATATATTTAAAACTAATAAATTTAATCAAGTGTAGGATAATAGAAGGAAAAGAAAGATAAGATGTTACCACTATAATGAAGAAGGGCACACGAAAGACAACTGTCTTTAATTGAAGAGCAAGGACAAGGACAAGGAAAAGAATAAGAAGCCAACCCAGACCAAGTATAATCTATAAGCAACGTGGGACGAAACGTAGTCCGAATCGGAGATAGAAGCCCTCGCTGGACTTGCACCAGTGGCAAGTCACCAAGAAGACGAAGACAAAGCAAACTCGTCTGAAATAAGCATCGATGAAGGGGGAGCGACATCGGAAGAAAGCAACACTTCAGGGGGAGCTTCAGATTACGGGATCGACAAGGTAAGTCAGATATGGTCTCTTCCTTCTGACAAGTTATTTTAGTTTATAAAAATGTTATCGAAAAATTACTGTAAGTTAGAAAAGAAAATAAAAAGTTAAAATCAGCCTTAGTTATATCTTGTCGATTAGAAGATCTCGACAAAATAAAAATGGAAAATTGAAAACAGAAATAAAATATTTGAAGGAACGTACATGCTCACATGTTTAAAATATTAGAAGATATAATGGTTTGAATTGACATTTTAAATATGATAAGTGTCAAATTAGGAAAATATGAAGTATATTCCTAAGACATTTTTGATTAATCATGTAGGAAGGAATATATTTTGGATTCAAAAATCATATTTAGATTAATTATTTTTTTGGGGATTTCAGAGAAAAAAATAAATATTTACTTTAATTAAAAGACTTTATTTAGAAGTGATTGTTGTTTCAATATCCAACAAGGCCTAGTGCCTCATTGCAGCCTATAAGCTAATTATTGAAATGAGTATTTAATTGACTAACTATTAAGCATTTAATTATTATAAAAATGCTTTCAATTGTTTGTCAAAAATTTTATTAGAAATTAATTAGAAGTTAATTTTTCCTAAAAAGATAACTTCATCACTTATAGGTAAGAATTTTTTTTATTTTTTTAATGTTAAATTTTTTAATTATTAACAAAATATTTTTTAATATGCAAAAGACTATTTTTGCTTAAAAATAATTTCAACTTCATAGTATTTTTAAAGTACCCCATTTTTAATATACTCAAAGAAAAATGATATGCTCAAGGAATGAATCTCAAAGAAAAACTTAAGGATAGACACATAAAATGATGGGGTCCACAAAAAGTGAAATGGTGGGCCATGAATTTATGTGTCTATTCTTGAGTTTTTCCTTGAGATTTTTCCTTGAGCATATCATAGCTCATAATCAAAAGGGGAAGTAGTGAAGATTAAGTCTAGGAGGAAGGTAGTACAATTTGATTTTTGTACTTGCTAATTTACTTGCCAATTTTATAACTGTTATTTTGTAACTATTATTTTTTAGGTTTACCCTAACTTAACTTGGGCTTGCTCACATCAAAAGGAGGGAGATTGTTAGTACCCCAAAGTAGTTTTGATGTGATCAACCAAGTCAGGTTAGGTTCTGTTGGTATTTAACCCCTATGTCTAAGTGTGCAGGAACTTAGGAGCACAGGAAGTTGAGCGAAAAACGCAGCTAGCGAGAAGTATGACACGGGAGAGAGCCGACGAGCTCAGTGCGTCCGAGGTACAAGGTGCTGCGGAAGAGTACGCGGACGGACAAGAAGGAGGCGCGCAGTATTTCTGAGGGACGAGAAGTTGGAGCTGAAGTTTGCTTGAGAAGGCCGGAAGTTAGGTTCGGATGAGCCCTATTCCGGATGATCGAGATTACCCAAGCGAGCGGAGTTGAAGCGGAATACCTGGACCAATGCGAGCGGAACCAGAGTGGAAGATAGGGACCAATTTCATTTGAGTTTAGCTTTGCATTTTGAGTGCTTTAATTGTTATAAGAGACTTCTCCACCTGAATGAGACATTAGTGGGCTTTTCATCTTCCTTAGATTAACAACCTCCCCAGTTGTAACCAAGTAAATCTTTTGTACTTCTTCCTTTCTTTATTTAGTCTCTTATTTCTTTTATGCAAGTGTTGATTCTTAAAGCTATAAAGTTCAAAGAAGGTTCGTTTTCCTTTGCAGGCCTATTTACCTCCCTTCCAGCTGGCTACCAAAGATCCTACAATAGTAACTATCGACTAACTTATATATAGTCGATTATAATAAAATAATGTTCATTTGAAGTGTAATGAGAGTTAAGAAGTCTTCTTAGTTTGTTTTACTTATTGAAATATTATTTTAATTAGGTTGTCACTATCTAATAAACAAAATCAACATAAGATAATAACACTGTTGTAAAAGATATCAACTAAATGCTACACATTGTAGTAGCAACCTGCTAACTTTTACAGGGCCGATTGTGATAAGATAATATGCATTTGAAATGTAATGAGTGTCATGAAGCCCTATTTTATTTGTTTTTCTAATTAAAATATTATTTTTAACCATGTTATCCCTCTCTAATAAGCAAAATCAAAGAAGATAATGCCACAGTTATAGAAGCTAGCAATCAACTGCTACTCATTATAGTAGTTATTTGCTAGTTTTTTCGCAATCGATCGTGATTAGATAATATTCATTTGAAATGTAGTAGGTGTCATGAAGTCTCATTCGTTTGTTTTGCTTATTGAAATGTTATTTTAACTGGATTATCACCCTCTAATAATCAAAATCAACATAAAGTAATGACATTGTTGTATAAGCTAATAATCAATTGCTATACGTTGTAGCAGTTACCTGCTAGCTTCTACACAATCAACCATGATCAGATAATATTCTTTGAAATATAATGGATGTCATGAAGTCTTCTTTGTTTATTTTGTTTATTGAAATATTATTTATCAATCTCCAATAAGCAAAATCAACATAAGATAATATCATTATTGTAAAAGTTAACAACCAGTTACTACATATTATAGTAACTATTTGCTAGCTTCTATACTATTATTCGTGATTAGATAATGTTCATTTGAAATAAGTAAGTGCCATAAAATCTTTTTACTTTATTTTACTCATTAAAATATTATTTTAACCATGTTATCACTCTCTAATAAGTAAAATAAATATAAAATAATGACACTATGCTAAAAGTTAGCATCCAACTTTTATACATTTAGCAATCACCGGCTAGCTTCACTATAATCCATCGTGATAAAATAATATTTATTTGAAATTCAGTGATGTCATGAAATTCACTTTGTTGGACTCATCTAAGAATACACTAACAACAAAACATAACATGGGTAATCGAACTCATCGAAGTTTATAACAACATAAGCTGTCTTTGAAACAAGAAAATGAGAAGAAGAAAAAACTATCATACAAATAAGATCATAAAAAAAACCCTATGAATTAAAAAAAAAAACTACGAAAAGTTAAATGCTAAACTAAAATAAAAGAAGGGAGGGAGAAGAGAGAAATTTTGTAGGTTGAAACTTTAGGAGATTGAAGCTCAAATCCTAAACACTAAATCCGGTTCAGAAGCATAGAAATTTCAAATCAAATCTGATTTTTCGGGTACTTCAAGGGGCTTATGTTTTCTGAAAAAGAGGCGCTCATATGTTTTTTTTTGGCGCTTCGAGGAGAGAGTAGAACAAGAACTCACGCCGATTCTGCGAGAGCTCGCACTCGACCAGGCGGAGGAAGAAGAGGCAAGCCTTGATGCTTCCATTTCTGAGGCGAAATGAAGACTACGAGCGCCGGAAACCCCGGCGAGAGCTATTTCTAACGTCCTCCGGGTCGGCCGTCGCACGCCTCCAGCGGGCTTCGCGGTGCAAAACCTTCGAAACCCTAGAAATTTGGAAATCGTCGACTATTTCGCGAGCGAGATGCATGCAGACGAGGAGCGCCATAAACGATCGATTTTTGGCTAGGATGTCCGAAATCCGACGGAAGCGGCCGGTCCGAGAGGTCGTATGGTGAAGCCTTTAGTAACCTCCGCCTTACAAAGCCCTGTATGTTTTGGAATGCCCCGGCCGCTTTCGCGCCGCGGAGGAAGCGGGAGATGCGCGGTGTAAATGAACTCATAAACTATTCAACGTGGCAAAAGATGATTCGCTCGTCCCTAGTGCGCCAATCCATCTTTAGGTCAACACAGAGGAGGTAAATCATGGATGACTACTAGCCATTAGTGTAAATGGCCAAGACATGAAAAAAACTCATGAACTATTCAAGACTCATATAAGCACATTTAATGACTCTAGTAAAGATAAATAAACTTAAAGCCTCACAATATTCGGCTCTGGGTATATTAATTAAGCTCGGAATGAATTTTTAAATAAAAAATAATAATTTTAATTCTATTAAATTTATAGATTTTTATACTAAACATATAAATAAATATATTAAAAATTTTCATTAAAATAAAATTATAAATTTTAATAAAAATATTATATTTTTTTAAAATATATAATTTAATTTTAAATAAATATTTAAATTTAGAATTTATATTTATTAAGCTTGTTTAGGTTTAATAAAAGCTCGAATAAACTCGTGAGTCATAAATATATTTTTTAAATAAAACTATATTTCGGCTCGATTATAAAAGAGTCAAATTCAAACATTTAAGAGTACAGTTTGACTCGATTACACCCGCTAGTTTGGTGCTGAACGGGCTGGGTCTTTCTCTTTCAGAAAATTTCATTTTGCCCCCTATAGTTTGTTAAATTTGACTCGGCTTAATCGGATTCGACTCGGACTTGAATCGGATTCGACTCAGTCTGTGGCTCGGGTCACCGGGAATCGATTTAGGGTTAAGAAATGAAGTGCCAACGCCGCCGCCCCTTTCCTTTTTAATCCCGCACGCAAGCGAGCCCTTCCGTCGCGATGCCATGCAAGTCCCGGGCTGAGCTCCCGCTCGCGCTCTTCCTCCTTCTCCCACCCTGATCGCGAGCTTCACTCCCTTCCTGACGAGCTCCGGCCCCTAGCCGAGACACCGGTGATCATTCCTTGCCCTTCCGTTCTTTGCAAGCCGCAACCCCGGTCAGGCGTCAAAGACGAGCAGGGCGGCAGCAGTGGAGCCTGCCAATTTCCTTCCCTTCTTCCTACCAGAAAATCCTTGAGCGGAGATACTCCCCTTCCTGTCGTTTGGATCCGAGCAGCTTGTTTGTCGATCCGGCCGCATCACCGGGCCTTTTCCTATCCCGATTTGGAGTAAGTTGTTGAATGCTTCCTTTGTTTTCTTTCTTTTTTCAGCAAACCGACTTTTTAGTTCAGAACAGCGGCTCTCCTCTTTTTGGGTTTTGTGTGCTAGATGTTTTCCCTTACTGATCTATTGGTGGCAGTTCTGGATTTAGGGCAGCAACTGTTGGGCCTTTTAGCATCGTCTTCTTTCAAGTTGAAGGTCGTCCAGATTTTTGTTTGGTAAGTGTTCCTTGTTAGATTGCATCTTTTTATCGAGTTAGAGTGGATTAGATGATTTGTTTATGATTTCGTGTGGATTAACTTGTTTGATTGAGAACTTGTGGTTAATTGTAAGAGAAAACCTGGGGTGTCTATTAAAAATCGTACCTTACTTTCATTGGGATTCTGTGAGTACTCCTTAACTGTGACTTTATTGTTGAACTTGCTTAATCATATTTAGTCCTGTGTTTCTATGATAAATTTGTAGAGTGTGACTTGGTGTTATTTAAGGCTGGCGTTCTTTTTTGGTTCTCTCAAATTATGCATGATTGAAGTGTTGAATGAAAATTTATTATTTAAAAGCTGTTGCCCTGGTTTTAGAAAGGGGTTAAAACGAGAATATAAGAGATGAAATGGGGGTAAAGCTTGGGATGATAAGGAGACAAAATGTGCATAGGACTAATTGATTAATTCTTCTTGTTAATCTTGATTTATAAATGGAATAATGTGGAACGAATAACTGGATCATGAGTGGCTTATATTTATCTCTTGATGTCTCATCCCTTAACTTATTGATTTTGATTTTAATTTTATTGATTTATCTCATATGTTGAGTGATCAAGAACCCTTTTGGAAAGAGGTAACAACTCTAGTCATCATATTGTTTTCTTTGAAATGTTTCAGTGGTTCATTTCAATTTCTGTTCAGATTGGATTTGGAGAATCAAATTTTTTATAGGTAGGGGTGATGTTACATCCCAAAATTTAATTAGTTTTTGTTTCTAAGTATGATCAATTAGGGTTTAATTGATGGACTTGAAGTTGAAATGATTTATTTAAAGATGATTTATTATATATAGGGGCTGATGTTGATGTAATTAGGCTTGTTCAATTGGAAATCTAATAGATTCTCTGAGGCTTTGGTTAGAGGTTAAATGGAGTTTGCTTTGGGTTTGAATTGGGCAAATCCCATTTGATTTAGAATCGAATTGGATGAGATTGGGTTGAATCTGGTTTGGTTCAATGGGAGCTTTTCTCTTGTGAGCTTTGCTTGAAATTTTGCTGCTAGCCTCTTACCGCACTTGCTGAAGACCTGTTCATCAGCCATAGTCTCTTCATGGCTTCTTTATTAGAAGGAAAACTTCTTAGGTTTTTTTTCTATATTATTATCTGATAAATCTGTTACCATTTGATTTGCCTTTTGCTCTTGTTCACTTGTACCTACTGTTTTGTGTTTTCCCCTTCTTTCAACCACTTTCCACACTACCACTACTACCTCTTCTCTCTTTTCCTAGCCACGGATATTCCAACTCTATATAGCTTCATATAAAATGCTTGAATTTGTTGTTATAGATGTCTTTTTTATGTATGTATCTGATTTTGATGTATAGAACCAATCAGTGCTGCACATAAAATGCTAGAATTTGTTATTTGATTTGATTTTTTTTTTTTTGCTTAAAATCTATCGAACTGATTTTGAGGTATGGAACTTTGGATTTGAAAATAAAGCTAGGGCTAGTGTATAGAAGATATTGCGATGTCTAAAATCCATCAGTACTGTACAACATTTAATTTGAAGCTAAGTCGCATCTCGCATATTGTGGAAATGAAAATTTGAGTTTACTAGTAATTTAATATTTGGTTTTGCAAATTTATAATGAAAGTTTCAATTTACTCCATTTGGAATACAGTGAAGTAACTAATCCAATTATTCACAAGCCTAAAACTTTAATAAGTTATTAAAATAGTATTTAACAAAATAAATATTGTAATATTCACTGCTGCATTTTATTTAATATAGTTATAGTTAAAGAGTTAAGGAATATATGAGATATTTTGAACTGGTTCTAGATTATACTACAGAACTTATTTTTTAAATTAACTTTACCAAGGATCTTATGATTTATGAATTCTCTTCTGCCCGAAGCAGAAAGCAAGTTACACCAACTTGCTTGATATGATTTTACTGAATAATAAGACCATAAGGTTCTTCCCGTCTTGAAGTGTTTATCTTTTGCCTTAATTTTGTGCTATCCGTCGACGAGTTTGTACCCATTTTGAAGTTGTACTGTTGTAGTTTGCTTGGTAGAGATTTGGTAATGGAAATTTGTTTTGATAAGTAAAGCTCAAAATTTGGCATTGTATTTTAAGTAGTGACTCAAAGTTTTATTACCTAATTCTTATTCCTACTGTCTCTTTTCTTTCCATAACTGTTAACTGATCTTGACTCGTTCATGCAGCTTAGGCAAGTTATTTAAATAAATTCCTTATCAGCTTTGTCCGTCTGACAGGTTTTGGAGAGCTCTTGTAATAATTATAAGTCAGTTCGATCTTATATATATACTGGGGAATTGGTTTATGCAATATGAGAAGTCACAAAGACCTTTTGCTGCTTACATATTCATCAGAGCTTCAGAATGGGGAGCCCCTTTTCTTCTCATCGAATTGTTTGCCTATAAAGGCTCCTAATTTTGAACCAGCAGGGCATTCATTTCATTCTGCTGCACTTAAACTATCAGGGTTTTGTGATGATGATGATACAGAAACAGATACCCAAAGTGTTCTATCTGATGATCGATCATCCCAAGATTACTTACCAACCTCAGATTCTTATGGAAGCAAGGGGAAAAAGAAATCTAGCAGTGGAAGCAAACAAAAAGACCATTATTCGCTACTTGGCCTAGGGCATTTGCGGTTTCTAGCTACTGAGGAACAAATACGAAAAAGTTACCGTGAGACCGCTTTAAAGTATCATCCTGACAAACAGACTGCACTTATTTTTGCAGAAGAAACAGAAGAGGCTAGACAAATTAAGAAGGATGAAATTGAAAGTCACTTCAAGGCCATTCAGGAAGCATATGAGGTTCTAATAGATCCAGAGAAACGAAGGATATATGACTCTACTGATGAATTTGACGATGATATTCCAACTGACTGTACTCCGCAGGACTTCTTTAAGGTCTTTGGTCCGGCATTTATGAGAAATGGGAAATGGTCAGTCAATCAGCCGATTCCTTCACTTGGAGATGATAACACTCCTATTATAGATGTAGACAGTTTCTACAATTTCTGGTATACTTTCAAAAGTTGGAGAGAATTCCCTCATGCAGATGATTTCGATCTTGAGCAAGCTGAGTCTCGTGATCATAAGAGATGGATGGAGCGACAGAATTCTAAGTTAAGAGAGAAGGCTAGGAAGGAGGAATATGCACGAGTTAGGACCCTCGTGGATAATGCTTACAAGAGAGATCCTCGAATTTTAAGGAGGAAAGAGGAGGAAAAGGCCGAGAAACAGAGAATAAAGGAGGAAAAGTCAATGGCCAAGAAGTTGTACGAAGAAGAAGTGCGAAAGGCTGCTGAAGAGGAGAGACAGCAAAAGGAGGAAGAGGAGAGGAAGATAGCAGAAGCTGCTCTGATACAGAAAAGAATGAAGGAGAAGGAGAAGAAGCTCTTGCGCAAAGAAAGGAGTCGTTTACGTACACTATCTGCACCATTGATTTCCGACAATCTGCTCGGTCTTTCTGATGATATTGTGGAAAGTATATGCATGTCATTTAAGGTGGAGTCACTCAGACTTTTGTGTGACAACATGGATGGTAAAGAGAAAATGGAGAAAGCTAAATTGCTGAGAGATGCATCAGATGCCACAAAACTTAGTGGAAATGTACAGATGAATAATCTTCAAGATCGTGATCTGAAACCTAACAGAACTACTGCTGCACAAGTCAAAGTGGATCATACAGCGAACAACTTTGAGAAGAAAGACAAACCATGGGAAAAAGAAGAGATTGAAATGCTCAAGAAAGCCATACAGAAGTATCCCAAGGGAACTTCACGCAGATGGGAGGTCATTTCAGAATACATTGGTACTGGGAGATCTGTTGAAGAGATTCTCAAGGCAACAAAAACAGTCCTCCTTCAGAAGCCTGATTCTGGAAAAGCTTTCGATTCCTTCCTTGAGAAAAGGAAACCAGTGCAAACTATCTCATCGCCTCTATCAACCAGAGTGGCAGTAGATGAGGTGTCTCCCATTGAGAAAAAGATCGATGGTGTGTCCTCAACCACACCACCTAAACAGTCTACAAGCACCAAAGCAAGCGAGAAACCTGGAGAGGTGCTTCCTTCTACGCCAGAACAAGATACTTGGACAGAAGCTCAAGAAAGAGCTCTTATCCAGGCTCTCAAAACATTCCCGAAGGATGTAAACCAACGGTGGGAGCGTGTTGCTGCTGCTGTTCCTGGCAAAACTATGGTACAGTGCAAAAAGAAGTTTGCTTTGATGAAGGAGAGCTTTAGAAACAAGAAAAGCACAGAAAACTAAGCTTAGTCTGCAACCACCTCATCTTTTTCTCGTGAAGCTGAATCGCTTACAGTCAAAACATCTGAGAGAGGTATCAGATCTTGCCATGAGACTTTCCTATACATACCACAAAAATGGAAAAAAGAGAAACCCTGGCAATATCCAACCCTGATATGACAGCACCCACCAATTTCTCTTAATTGAGAAAAAAAACATTCAGATTTTTTTACTAGAGAGAAGCCTACAGATTCACATGCCATCATTTTTATCATTATGATATATTGTTAAAAGAACCATATAAATAACTCGTCATCTTTGGTAGACAAGCTACTACTATTACAGCTGTGATATCTGAGAGTTAAAGAATCTAATTGGTTTATGATATTATTTCACTCTTTTTGTTTATTGTTTGTAATGGAGGAGGGTTCTGTATCCATGTTAAGCGTTTTGTGGGTTTTATATATATAAACAAGAAAACGAGTCCATGTGCAAAACAAAGAATGGATTGAATATCATATTCGCCAGCAAAGAGATAGGTTGCCCTCAGCTGATCAGATATGCATGTCTTCTGTTTTTTGTAATATATCTAAGGCACTGCAAAAACCTTGTTGCAACTTGTATTTCTCTTCGAATGCGTTCATAATCTTAATACGTAACGTGATCTTACTTCATCTACATTAAGCTTTAGGCTCCCTGGGCTATGGTTTTCAATCATAGTCTCTCAAGCATTCATGGATTTTAAAATGATAAATTGGGATGTTGTGCTATTTGGTCGGATCATTCCAGAATTAATCGGTAAATACCTGTCATAAGAAATACATTAAGCTGCAGCTTGCCTCGGTTGGAGCTTTTCGAGTTATTCCCCGGAGTTTCCGCCAATTTGAAGATTCCAATATATATATATATATATATATATAAACTTAACAGAGTCAATCTCAAGCTCGGTAATTTTTTTAAAATGAAAAATACTTAATAGGTTAAACCCTTCTTCTCGGTGAAGAGGATGTTTTTATTCAAATCCCTATTTCCCCATATTAGAGAGATTAAAGTAATTGCAATAACTCATTGGATCCAGAGGAATCCACGAGGGTCAACCTCATCCATTGCAAGTGAACCACAATGACCCAACAAAAATCAAACCTTACCAAACAAACTTCAGCAAAAAGTTTCATTCAAAACTTACACACGATGGGTCAAATAAAATCAGATATCAAGCATCATGCAAGAGAGATTGCAGTGTGAGGAAATCAATCGTCGAAAGTTTCAACAATGTGAATGAGATGGGCGCACAGGAAACCAAAATATGATTGTACCTAAAAGTATAACTTATCAACTCGACCAAAGCAACACAATTCTTATAGACAAATTAGTGTCCCCATAAACTATAGAGAAACATATAGTACTATATAGAGCATTCCACAACCACCAAAGCATGTATTGATACCACACAGGGCTCATTCGCTTGAGTTCATGGAACTGCAGATCATGATTGATCCAGAAGATGTCCAGACTTATATAGGAGAGTTGTCATCAATCATCAAACTCATGCATATGATCCAAAAGGTAGTTAGCAGCAAGCTCCTCGTTCTTGTTGCATGCAAAGAAGACCTGCAGCACGAGTGCACGGTCGAAGCCCATGGCTTCAAGCTGACAGAAACAATACAGAAGATTATTACTCACAAGATCAATAATTAAAATTTCATTCTCAAAAAAGAAAAAGAATTCCAAATTGCCTTTTTACAAATTGAAATTGTTGAAAATGGCAAGTGATGTGGTAAAAATTCAAAACGATGCCGTTTCCATGTGATTGTGAAGTCAACTTACCCGTTCAATGGCTTCACGCTCCTCTGGAGTAACACTCACAGCTTGTGGCATTGCAGCAGTAGCCAACTGATCTAAAAAGCCACTATATACATAAACAAGAAAAAGGATTAGAAAAAAAATTTCTTGGTATGAAAACTTATATATAAAGCACAAAAATGCTTCCTCACCCCCCCTCACTTCCCTCTGCAGGCTCATTTAACAATTGAAGAAACTCCCCTTGATGTTCCTGGATGGCTCTCATAAGCTGAGGGTTTTGTTTCCCTAGCTCTTGGAGCATAGGCTGCCAGTTGACAAATAATTAATTTCAAATGGTCAGATTTGGAAATAATGAAAACATTGAACGCAAGCAGAAATAAAAGGACAACACCTGTAGGATTTGAGGGTTTGCCTGCACCAAAGCTTGCAAGGCTCGAAACTGCATCAAAGATGAAAATATAGTTTAATATTCAAGAAATGCATTTTCAATCTGTCATCTATCATTTATTTTAGGGAAATCATAAATACCTGTGGGCTATTACGTAAGAAGTCAAGGTCACCCCCAGCAACATTGGACCCAAGATTAGGGAGGCCCTGTTACAGAAACATATATGAAGAGGGGCAAATTTAGTAATGCAGAGGAGGAAGCAGGAACGCCGTGTGCATAACAATTACCTGAGGAAAGAGATCCAGAGGATTAGCATTAGGAAGGGCTGAAGGAACTGCAGGTTGAACTGGTTGTGGTGCCTGGGCAGGTGGTGGATTGGTTGCCAGCACACTTGCAGTTGGGCGAGCAACTGGTGCAGGTTCATTTTGTTCAGGAATGCCCTGGCATACAGAAATTTGCTTTTCAGACACCACATTGTTATAAAGAAACCCAGTTGGATGAATATTGGACTGGCCCATTCATTTAGAAATAATTAAAACCTTACTTTTGGACTTACTCTAGAATGTGAATTACTGAAAACTCAAACTAAGAAAGGAAGGAATTTCAGACACCACAATGTCATAAAGATTCCCCATTGGATGAATATTGGACTGGCCCATTCATTTAGAAAAAATTAAAACCTTGCTTTTGGACTTACTCTAGAATGAGAATTACTGAAAACTCAAGCGAATGAAGGAATCTCACCCAAGCATTCACATTATAAATGACTAACAAGAGGTAGCATTCACGGAGCATAACAAAGAGGGAAATATACCCGAAGAATTCCCAATATAATGGCAGACAAGGTGATAAATGGCGCTTACGGAATATAAATATTCAACAGCCCTTTCAGGATTGTTATATGCAGCACGTAAGGCACGAACAACAGTGTCCCTTTCCCAAGTTCCTCCCCCCATATCAATAATTTGCTGGATTGTTTGCTCCAAGGTACTGCCAGCAACAAGATTAGATGCTGCTTGACCATATGTGTCTGCTTCATTGCTGCTGTGGAAAGAAGAAAACATTGAGCGAGAAAATAAAAAGCAAATGCAAGAAAAATATAAATCAAACATTAAATAAGCTTACTAATTAAGCAACAAGACTTGAGAGTGTTATTAATAATATGTTTTACAAAGAGGTCAATGAAGGACAAAGATTCATAGATGCAGGCCAAATGAACAAGACATGGCTAGGAATGGTTGCATCTAGGGCTAATACAAAGAGACACATTATCTCTGCACGGTCACTTCAATTACTATACTCAAGTTTCATGAAAGAACATAGCACATCATCCAACAACCAACAACAGATATTTACCTATACATGTAAAAGAACACAAATTTATAATGAACATTGTTTCATTATTATGAACATATTTTACATCAAAACAAGGGAAAATGGCTTGTAACTTTTCACCATTATGTCAAAACAATAGCACCGTACATTGAATCTCAATCGGATAGATGGAAGTCTACAGTAGATTTCTATTAACTTTTTGTGATAATATAAAATACAAATTGGTTTACTAATTCTTTGTGAACATGAGATGCAACCATGAATCTGAAAATTAAAGTGGAACAATTTTCTAGTATCTAATTCAAAAGAACTGTCAAAACTCATTTAGCAATAGAATTTAAAATAAATTATACCAATCCCTGAGATAAGACAATCAAACTTTGCCTTACCCCTATGAGAATTTTCTTTAGTGTCAATTTCAGATTTTTCTACAAGATGCAAAATCCTAATACAAAGGTGCTCAAAGGGAGCTCAAAAGGAAAGGATCCTTTAAAAATTGGATCTGAAAAAGGATTATAAAAAAAATAGAAAAAAGAAATTAAAATATTTACATAGAGGCATAACCCAAATAAAAATTAAAATTCCCTAGAAATTTGATATAACTTACGGCGTGATGGTAACCACTGCTGGTACTGATGCTGGTGTAGTTTCATTAATTTGAACTGGTAAACTTGCAGATGTCCTGCTTAGTGATACATAACAACAAGATTTTAGCAAACAAAATTAGTTTGTTCAAATAGCTACCTACTATTTGCATATGATAAACATACGGAGGCAACGTGGTTTCAGATGTTTGAGATGGAGATACAGCAGGCACTGGAGCAGCAGGAGCCTACACAGAAAAGAAAATTAAGAAACTATTTCAAAGGAACAAAATATTGCTTTCACTCCTATGCACGAATAAATAAATAATAATCCTTCCAAATGTCAGCATTTTATTCTTTAGCATCATCACCATCATCATCATCAGATCATGTTAGCCTTGACTATTAGGTTGGCTACATGAATGTTATCCCCACATTCCCTCCATTGAGTTCTACACAATGTAATAAGATTAGCAATATTCAAATTGCTTAAATTCCAAGGAAATATGGAAGCCCTTAGGTTCAGTAACATTGAAATCTGAGTTATCAGTATGGGCCAATTACAGTTTTCTTATCCTAATTTAACTTCTAGATCAGAATGCAAACCAACAATAATTATATTCATCCATAAATAAAAAATAAATTTGAAGTTCTGACTATTCCGTGAAAGAGATGATAGGCAACCTCACAACACAAAAGAGTATCGTACCTCATTTTCCCACAAAGCTATTGAACTCATTAACACTAGGCACACTCAGCACAGTGTGTCAAATACATGACCAGCAGTATTCTATTTTTGATAGTTCAATTAGCTAAAAGTGAGACATTTCAATTTGCCATCAAGCAAACAAATAGAATTGTAATAATCAAACAAGGACCTAATATGTCTTCTAATTTACCAAATAGTTTGATCAAATGCAGCTTAATTCCTTGCCTTTATGAGATTAGAATTCCAATTATGTTTCTATCCATATTTTAACATGTAAATGAGTTAAGTTCAAACACTAGATAGTTTTGTGATGTTGTACAATCTATAGATAAACCTCAGTCAGTCTTCACTGTTATGGAGAAATCATAAATCGTAATACAAAGGTGTGCCTATCAGAACAAGACAATTCTACTATTCATGACTCTGAAAACTGGGCAGAGATAAAAAGTATTAGAAGTATTGTGGGAGTCAGCTAAAAACCTCAATGAATTAAATTCTTCATGTTTAAATGTTCTCTTGTGGAAGTGAAAGCTAGAACTTAAACATCACAAATATTCAAGAAAAAAAAATGAGATGCCTAGTTAATTGTTCTCAAGCATCATGTTTGAAAACAACTTTATATATATATATATATATATATAGCATCTATTGTCATTGTAGATGAATTTCATCAAACATAAAGCCCAATGAGTGATAAAAGAGTAAAAATACAATCAGAATTACCTGACTAGCAGGTGCTTTTGTGGTGGATGATGCTCCACTAGAAGAAGGCTTCGTCTGGGAAGGATAAAAAATTCTCATAAGCAACTCAAATTCAGCTTAAAGGCTCCATATCTATTAAATCTTAATGTGATAACAGGTAAAAGAAACATCTTTTTATGTTATAGGCATTGGTAATCACAACATCACTTGCCAATTCACAAACTCTGGAGATAATTTAATTGAATTAATGCTCAATTGGAGGTTGACCAGAGTCAACAATTATTGGTAACAAAAACTATTTGGAAAGGTTTAAGATCCATCAGAAGTGTTTCAAATTAAGCATGCATTAAATGATGTAAATATTGATAAATTAATCATGTATTGCCATTGTATTAATCCAATATTACATGGAAAAGAAGTTACACAATCAATTAAGAAACCAAGAATGTCACACAATTCATTCTATAAAAAATATTATGTCGTACTATTATCAGCAAACTTTTCTACTACATTGCAGCAATAATATAGTAAATTGTGATTGAGAATTTATTAAAAACAAGAACATCAACTTTCATTAGCAGCATTGTGTTATGAACCATAGGTAAGCCCATCAAATACAAGAGATACACAACAGATTTAGAAAGAATGGTGCATATTAAGAGAATTGATTCAGCTATAGTAATTGATTTTTATTTAAGTCGGGTATATGTTATTTTGAGTAGGATTGAATCGAGAATATTTATTGCCAGGAGAATTGAGTCTAGAATCTTTTATTTTCTTATTCAGTATTTGTTTTCTTCCTTTGTCAGGAAGGAACGTAAGTAGTTGTATTTAAATGGTTGGAATAATACAATAAAGATTATGACTGAATTTACAAAAAGAAATCAAACCCTCTAGATCGAGAGGTTCTCTAATCCCAACGAGCCTCAAATTATCCCTACCACCATAGGCCGTCAAGGTCGTAAAATCAAGACGACAAAGATTGATTCCACAAATCAGCTAGTAAACCGTCCCATTACGCGATTCAGATCCAAAGGCCATAACACATTGTCATCCTAGAGAGTATGCACATGTATAAGAGATGGAAAGAGATAACATTCATTTACTAAGTAAGTTTTCTTGTATACACCAATTTTAGAAAATTGAGTGCATGCTAATAAATCATGATTATGACACAATATTCAATAAGCATACAATTTCAGAAGATACCAAGGAACAGAAGAATATTAGAATAAGATAGGATTCATTTTCTACCTTACTGAGCATAATCACAATAAAACTATTTTCGGCAACTTTATTCTCATCCAAAGTAGTATTGTCTTTAAGGATTTTCCCTTGATGTATAAGCATTTGCTGCTCAGCTGGGTAAACATCTTTCCCTTGAGATGTCTCAATAAAATTTTTTACCTCAGCAACCTGAAAGACAACCATAGGACAACAGTGTAAGTGAGTATTCCACTTGATGCTTACTTTGCATAAACTATTCTATCATGGCTACGTGATAACTCGAATGTTATTGAATCAAATTTCAGAATAATCATCCTGCATGGCTAAAAAGGACACCTACAACAAATCCACATACAAGTTATGACTTTGTAATGGTACAAATTTAAGAATTTAAGAAATGGTCCTGATTTGACAATTAGTTTTTTTTTTCCTGGGAGTCTTACTCCCAAGGTATGACATATTGATTGAGGATCAACGACAAGATTGCTAGCATGTACAACCATAGAGTGTTATTAGCAGGTAATAACTTCCAAAAGGATAAAATTAATTTTTAAGTTTGAGAAAAAAACCTTATTTATTTTTGAAACAAAATAAAAGTAATGTAGATTCTAACACCATATAAATTTTTGAGCTCCTATATTCCCTAAATAAACAATTCGATATAATTCTCCAGGACTACACCCGATACGCTTTGACCTTACCACCTTCTCACCCAAATACAGTCCCATCACAAGCATCAAATTGACGATTACAATACTTATTACCAGTCCCTCAATCCATGCCTCTTTACCTCAAATACACCATAGATACAAGTTACCTTGTTTATCAACTTTATTAAAAGCATTATATTGTAGTAACCACAGCTACACAAATAACCCAATTGATGTATCAGCAAAACAGTCTGCAGTCAGCAAAACACTAAAATCGTCTAAACTGGATCCGTTAAAGAACCTTGCAATTATCCAAAGAAAATAAGCGAAACAACAAGGAAAAAAAAAAACCTCTCCAACGAAAAGATCTTTACCAATTAGTACTGTCCAAAATCGCCAAAATTTGGTTCGAAGCAGAAGAAGGGGACACCAGATAGTTGGGAAAAAGTAGAAATACCACACAAAATAAAGATAAATCCATTGATTCGCCCACCAAAGTGACGGGGCCGGCGGCGCTGGAAAGATAAAGAAGAAGAAGGGATCGTTTACCGTGTCCTCGGGCTTGACATCGATCTCGAAGTTGGTTCCCTTCAAAGTCTTGACGAAGATCTTCATCTCTTCTCGCCTGCGATTTCCCTCAGATCGCCTGTCCTCTTTCTTCTCTCGCAAGGGTTAAAAAGGGAAGGGCGACGGCTTCGAAGGCGTGGAGAGTAGAAGCCGAGACGGGGAGGCTAACCGTTTTTATAGATAGAGCCGACGATAAGAATGGAAATTACATCCTGCACCCCAAAAGTTATCGGTATTTTGACTGTGCCCCTATTCGAAAAAAAAGCTTACCGAGTCCGCTCGCTCGCTTAAGGGCAGTGAATGAATAACTAAATCAACCCAGCCAAAAAATGAATCAAATCCATGATTATTTAAACTTGACTTAATTTCTTTTTAGTTTGAGTTTGTTTAAATTTGATTTGAGTTGGATTCATTTAATTGTTATTAAATTCTTAATTAAATTTAAATGTTTAAAATTTTTATATTTTAAATTTATTTAATTGATCATTAAACTTAATGATATAAACTTATTTATTTTTTAAAAAAATATTTATTTAAAACGTTGATAAATTTTTTATCAATGAGCATAAATAAGTTTTTACATGCGTACTCATTTACAGCTCTACAAGCCTTCCATGAGTCAGCCTTTTCTTGTTATTAGCTGCAAAAGTGGGTACCACGTGGGGCTCATTACTCAACCAATAGAAAGCGCCAGTTTGGTAACAATACAATTACATGGATGAGAATCATAATTTTTTTAAATATATATATATATATATATATATATATACTCCATTTGTTTTTCTCAATTTTGAGTGCATTTATTTTCGTGAAACATGTTACCAAACGCTTTTAATCTAGTCGCCAAAGGAATTTGCTCAATTCTTAAGTTGTTAAAAAAAATAGCAGAAATAAATAAAGAAATTAAAGAAAAAGGATATCAATCCAAATAAAAAAAAAGTATGGATAAAAAAAGGAAAAAAATCCAAATAAAAAAAAGTAAGGATACAAAAAGAAAAAAAAATCCAAATAAAGTAAAAAAAATAAATAGCATATAAGTTCAAAAGCTTAACTTTATTTTTTGGTTATATTTAGGTGAATTAATATATAACAAAATTGTTATATATTTTGATACATAAACAAGCTGAATTAAGTGAATCATACAAGTCAAACAAAATATTATATGTATTTGTTAGTTATAATATTCAAAATATGAGTAGTTATTCACTAATTGTTATTTCTAATATTTCTAAATCCAAAATATAAATTCAATCAAAACCAAATAATATCATATCAAAAAGGAAAAACTAGAGATAGTAAAGTATCTGTAGAAGCTGCTGATATCACAATAACAGATTAGGCAAATAGGGTTCCATAGGAATTAGTGTTTCTATATGAAGCATTCAACCTACAGAATTATCATTCAGATACAAGTGAAATGCATGAGCGAGGCTTGTTGGCGGCGACGTACTACCTGAGAAGAGGAAGTTCAGTTCTTGGCATATAGAAGAAGGATTTCCTTCAATGACGAGAAAAGCCACGAGGTTCATTGGGTGCACCCCATGGGGCAGCAGCTCCATAATAACCTTTGTCTCCGCCGTAGCCATCTTCATATGGAGTCATGTAACTCATATTGGCACTTGGGTTAAGCATATTATACCCGCCAGAACCTATAGAATAACAGAGAATCAGTCTTCATGAGGCAGAATGCATAGAAATAGAATAGCAAACGACTAACTGAGTCCTCTTGCTCTCTTATCCAGCTCTACTCTGAGCTTCTCAACCTCCCGAGCCATGGATACGATGTTTTTCTCCATTGCTTGCCTCTGTTCTACTTGCTCGGCATTTGCTTTTTTCTCATATTCATATGCCGTCCTACATAACCATGAAAAGATATTTGCTATGAACAAGAACTGTAACTAGCAAGCTAAATGTTACTCATTTAGGTATTTTGTATTTGATTCCCAGGAAAGGTAAGGAAATGATAGTGAAAGAGACGATAATAATAAGGAAATCACAGACCTGGCTCTAACCAATTCCTGTCGAAGTCCATCAATGTCAGCGCGTAATGTAGGTATTTGTTGGTTCTCAGCCTGCAAATGTTTCAGATCTTGTTGCATAGTTTGAACCTTTGCAGATAACTCTTGTCGCAATTTGTCCAACTTCTGTGCTTCAGATTTTAGTTGCAGAGCCTCTTCCCTGAGGGGCTCAACTGCACGAAGATCAGCTTCCAACTTAAGACCCCTCTGGATCAATTCCCTTGCCTCTAGTTCTTTATCGGCCCGGAGCTTGGGTATAGCCTGACTAAGTTGATGGAGTTCATCCTTGGCAAAAGTTATCTCTCTCCTGAGAGCAATATTTTCGTCCATCAGTAATTGATTGTCAGTATGAAGCCTACGGATTTCGTCATGCCTCAAAGCTAGTTCTTCCTCAGCTGGATGTACAGGCACAGGTCGACGAAGTGGAGGGCCATCTCGGAAACCATGAGACCTCTCATTCACAAGATGGCGGGGAATACGATTCCTACCTGCCATGTCACCTGAACTAGAAAATGGCACTCACGTGAGCTCTTGTAAAAATTGAAAGTTAAAAACGCATAGCGTTTATGTGTACAATTTACAGATTATTCATGACAAAATTTAAAAGGAATCAGTGTGTTTATCTATTGGATCACCTTAATCACATACCATGTTGCTTTCTTAAGGTTTCGATATACAGATTGGTATCAACTGCTAACCTTGTGTACATGAGTAAGAGAAGAAGTCAACTGACATTATGGGTCTAGGCACCGACTGCTACAAAACCTATGGTCTAATCTCACAATATTGTGTACTTGAATGGTGCAATTTTTAAAAAGTAAGTGAAAAAAATAAAGAAAAAGGAAATGTACTTAAGAGAATCTTGTTTATTGTATTGTGGGGTTGGCTAATTAATTTCTTAACAACCCTTAGATAATTTCACTTTGAAACTCAAGAATTGACTTCAATCTCTAAGTGAATAGCCACTTTGCCTGAACAATATTGACTTCAGAAATAATTACAGTTAGATCACATAATCACTTTTCTTTATATTTAAACTGTCAGGAGGGTTCGACATATATTGTTCTCTATACCTTCATGATAGGGAATACAATGCATGGTCAAACTTATAATATGCTACAATGCTTCTTAAAAATCTGAAATTATTGGATGTGAACACAGGTAGTCATGTCCAAATATCAAATCAGGTTGATCACCAAATGTAATTGACTGGCTAGTTTGGAGAAGTGTCTCTCAGATATGTAATAGAAATAATCTTCAATCACAAATTTTATCAACATCGGTCTTTCAGTCTTAGACAAGATGAATAGTAGTTCAGTTTCTAAAATAGATGTAATCATAGTTGCAAACTCCTTGATCGCTCTTTTTAATTCTCCATTCCATGCCTAGATCCAGGCATTGGTCATGCTATATAGGGCTGTTTTAAAAATACCCATTCCAATAAGAATTTCAAAGAAAAGTGTTGCAGTTTAAACCACAATAGAATTATAACACACAACAGAATGAATGAGTTATCCTCTTTGACAAAACTGATTTCTAGGCTAGCTTTACAAAGATACCTTGATCTGACCAACATATGCATTGACGGACCTGAATATATCAAAGTAGGCATTCTATCAAGGGCTGAAGTGCTAAAATAAGTAGTTAAATGTAATGCTATCAGGACATGGGGGCAATCATGCTACTAAAATATGGTTCACATTTTCTTCACAACTTGTCATGGGAGTTTGCTGAACACTTGAGCCATGTGGACAATCCAAAAGGTCATCATAATGAAAGGAAACATCAAGATGAGTTTACCACATAATTGATGACTGTAAATGGATAGGGATCAAACAGGTAACTTCAGTTTTAGATGCCACTGATACATTGATGATTAAAAATATCATCAAACCTACAATACTATGAAGGAGATCTGTCCAACCCTTGCATCAACCAACAGTTTAAATGACTGATGTTTTAAATTAGGCAATATGTTATCATAATTCAGGTAAAAAAAATGTGACTTAAGGTATCAAAATAATAGTAGTGATATAGCCTTGTAAGGGATTCAATAGATAGGCAAGATCAATCTAACCGACTCTGAATAGTTGGGATCAACAAAGAGTTGGTAATTATGAAGATGAGTAAGTGGACGAAGGGCCTAGGTTCATGGGCATACACACCTAGAAAAATGAGGTGCACTTTTACAAATTTAAGTATTTAACATGCAGCCACATATATGAAGTATATGACATATAAAATAGTATTCAGAAGTTACTAAATAATACATACAAAAATTTAATATAAGTAAATAACCCATACAAAAAAGTTAATCTAGCATAGAAAAGAATACGATGATGGATGTCCGAGTGTACTAGGAAAGATAAAATAAAAAATACTGATATCTAGGAGCAATTAGGTGTAACTCAATAAAAAAGGACAACCTGGTGTACGAAGCTCCCGCTATGCGGGGTCCAGGAAAAGGATCCATTGTACGCAGTCTTACCCTGCTTTTTGCAAGATTTGAACCCATGACTTTTTGGTCACAAAGCAACAACTTTACCGTTGCGCCAAGGCTCCCTTTCAATAAAATGAGAAATAAATATGCTACACTGTCATGAACATTGTTAAAGGTGATCATTCAATCAAATAAATTCTATGGCCAAGCAAGACAAATAATTACAATAAGAAATGCAAGGACATAGAAGATAATAAAATGATAAGTGATGTAAATCAAAGTGATTTAAGATCTGAAAAAGAGCCAAATAAATATAAACTTGTGCCGTTTAGGAGTGTTTAGTAAGGTAACCAAGCCCAAGCTAAACGTAAAATTAACCAAGCTACTGAAATGACAATTGCTTAAGCTTACTTGGTTTCTTTCTTGCACAGTTGGTTTGAGTCTGAAAGTTAACGAGTTCATAATTCAAACTTGTTTCCAAGGTGTAAAATCTCGACCAGTGCCGAGGTTTCGGTCCTAGACCGGAACGATACGGTTTCGATAACGTGCCGATACGGTTTCGGTTTTTTTTATTTATATATAGTAATCATTAGATAAATATATTTATTGTGTATAATTTAAAAATAAGTTGTATATTGATTTTATATAAATTTTCAATTATTGGACAACTTAATATGGTTAGAAAAAACAATTAAATATAGTTTTAAAAAAAAAACAATTATCTATTCATTTAATTAATTATTAATCTAAATAATATATATTTTAAATAGTAAAAAAATTATCAATTAAACAGTAAAATAGTAAAAAAAATATAAAATAAAAAAATATCATAGTATAAATCTAATTAATATAAAAATAGAATTTTTTAATGAAATTTAAAATAATAAAAAAATATTAGAATATAAATCTGAATAATTATCATTTTTTAGAATATTTAAATGAAATTTAAAACATTAAAAAATAAAATTTCAGAATATTAATTAATAAAATTTATTTTTTAAAAAAACTATTTTAAATATATTTTTTATATATTTTGTTGGGATAATTAAATTAGGGTTTATAAAAGCCTATTCAAAATATCACAAATACCTTGGGAATTGTTTAAATTAATTAAATTAAGATTTTAATTTACTCGGCGTTAAAAACATCGCCGCAAACATCGCTAGGGCCATCCGGCAACACCCCGGGACGCTTTCGGTGCTATTGGAAGCTTCCCAAGACTCTTCCGATGGTGCCAGAGGCATCATGCAACGTCTTCGGCACCACCAGAAGCATCCCACGACACCTTCAGCGCCAAAGGCATCACGAGACGCTTCTAGCGCCCTCTGGGATGTTTGTGAAGGGGGACATCATACCTCTTGGTCATTGCTGCTCCCCGTCGCATCACCGTTGATTGCTCGCTGATTTTTTTTTTCTTCTGCTCGAATAATCGATTGTGACAGCTATCACAAACGCGTGCTATCACGCGCCATGCGAAATTTTGGAGATCAAATACTTATTTCACCCGCGCGGCGGAACGGTAAATACCGTCCGTGCTGTCCGGCATGGAACAACATTTCACTCCATGCTTGTTTCATTGTTTGAAGTTTTTTATATTTTTAAGATTGTTTGGTTAGTCGAGCTTGATACTCCAAGTTTGTTTTCTGCTTTGAGAGATTTCAAATATACTTCACATGCTTTATTCATGGACACGAATAGTTCACAATCTTTGTCCACAAGCATTAATAAGATGAACATAAACAAGTTATTACCAAGTCAAACGCTACACTTACTCATAAGCATTTGATTCATTTACAGCCGTAAATATATAGTTAAATAGAGTTCAATAGAGGGATAAGATTGATGTAGTCAACCTCTAATACTTATCAGAAAGTGATAATGATGGTGGCCTAAGACAAGAAATTTGACAAAAGTAGCATAAATTGTTTATTAGCAAATATACCAGTATATAAAAAAAATATTGTAGTATAAGTTAATTATAAGTTCATAATATTATAGCCATGCCCATGATACAAATCTCCAACTCAAAATGATACCATAATCAATTATATGATATTAGAAATTTGAACAATCAAAAAGATGCAATTGTCAACCTTATTCTATTAAGTCTAAAGAACTTAGATGTACCAAGGTTCTGAGGTAGGATTTTAGGAGACGATGAATAACATCGCAAGGTAAGATGCAACGTTGCTTTCAAAACTAGACAACTTTACCGCTAGAATAGGTGTGGTTGACCAAACAGCTTAAATTTAATGGATTCTAAAGCCAATTCCAAAGATACAAATATCTTAAAGTTTTGGTCTAGAAGAACCACCATAATCATCAACCATGTTGATCCCAACTATTCGAGTCAACTACATGAATTTTATCACACCATTGAACTCTATGTAAGGTTATACCAGCATAGCTATATAAAATTCCTTAAATCAAATTGGGTTATTCTAAGTTAAGCTTTCTTTTTATTCCTCTATTCCTTGCATCTTCAACTTGTCTAAGAATTCATTCGTCATCCATGAAGATTATCCATACCATCTAAACTTGTTTTCAGATTATTCTATAATTTATTAGAGCTACACATAGTATTAATTTATCTTCACATTCTCTGAATTCACACATCCATCTTAGCATTCTCATTTATGCTATATTAACTCTTCAAAAGCATGCTAAAGAAAAATGTATGTACCATATGGTACCATTGACTGTTATATATATTGGCAGCCTGGTGCACAAAGTTCTTGCCATGTCAGGTACCGGGAAAGGGTTTGACCACATTGGATCTATAGTTCTTACCCTGCTTTTCAAGAGGTTATTAGAGAAAATTCACAAATAGACGCCACCTGTAACCCTAGCACCAAAGTTCATTTGAAGTTACAAGTTTGGGTAGTTTCAACGTGTCCATTCTCAGGTAGAGGTCATCTTATTGACTCATACCAACAATCCAAATCATGGTAACTTTCCCATTTTGCTCAAAGAGACAACCACCCAGATATTTGTCCTCACTTTACAGACATAGTTTCACTCATTCAATCTGTTTGTATAGTAGACCTACCACTCATTACAACACCAAAACAAATTGTGCAAGATTTACAGTTTATTTTACAGCTCTGTCATGAAATGCAACATCCCTATCGAAAAATGGGATAATATCTTGTTGTGCAAAGAACATAACAGAGTGAAGATGGGAGTTCACAAGCTTGTTAAATAACCCACACAACAAGAAGAAAGTCCAAAGAAACTTAAAATTAGTATGTTCTTTTTTTGGTTTTAATTATTTCCTCTGAACGCTTCATTATGAATCAACGCTATAAATAGTGACCAAAAAATGACAAAAAAACACAAAACCAGCGGATCAGGATGATAACATCTCAAAATCTCTTCCAACGCGGGTAGAGCAAAAATTTCAATGGCAAGGTGAACCAGTATAGAAAGGGGGGAAGCTAATTTCTTCCAGGAATACAAAGAAAATGCCAGCAAAAGCATCTGATTCATAGAAAACCAAAGATTTGAGGGAGCGACCTTCGAGCCGACGCCTCTTTGGATCGCTCCTGTTGTCCAACACCAAAACCCTTTCTCGGCTCCTTTGTTTTTGTCTCTTCGATCGATTAGAACCCAAGTCAAAAGACGAGAATGCCCTCTCACGCAATCAAACGGAGTGAGATGAATTAGAGTTGAGATCGAGAGGTGGGCCCAACAAAATTCGGCCCACGGCCCAAAATACAGGGCAAGATTTAAATTCAAGTTTGATAATTTATTTTGTTTAGCAGAATAATATCTTTATAATACCTTGACAGAGAGCATTTAACTGCCAAACTAACATAACAAGAGAAAATATTTATCAAATTTTGTATTTATTTATCTCAATGTTATTATAGTATTTTAAAAAAATGAATTTTATGAAATCGTCATCTCAAACTTCTATTAGTGAATTTTTTAAAAATTTATTCTTCTAATTTCTCTACCATTCTTCTAATATAGTTGAAACTTCCTGACTATGTTTTTTTTAAAGAAAAGATATATGGACACCCCGAATCACAATTATACTTATAATTATAACATACTCTCGATTTGACTAAAATACTTAAATAGTTCTTAAAACTATTAACTACTAGCAATATTAAGTACTGATCATATAATTTCAAAATTTATTTTTCAAAGAAAATATTTAACTAATGTGAAAGCTAAATTGGAAGGTTTTCCGTTTTCGGATTGTACTGTCATTGTCTTGAACTTGCTCATTAATCAATGTCTCATGCCTCATTTATTTTATTACCTGAAATAGTTAAAATCTGTGAGTCAAGAGACTCAGCACATTCAAACTATATATGCATTAATTAGTTTCTATATCCATGTGTCAAGAAGAGAAAACCTATCTAACTAAATCTTAATTCATAGTAAAGCATGTTCCTTGCATTTGCATACTAAGGTATGAATGTAAATATACTGCATACAAGGGCATGCATATGAACGTGAACATAAAAGTATAAACATGAGCATAAATATACATGAATATAAACATAAATGTGAACAGGAGCATAGGCATGAGCATGAGAATTCATAGACATAAACATACACATGTACATAAACATGAATATAAGCCTTCACAGTTTGGCGCACTCCCGGGGCGTGAGTCCCCGGATCATACCACCATCTCATGCATGATGTTAACTAATTTCTTAGGTAAGCTTCCCAGGCTTGCTAAGGGCATATTTTACCCGTCCCCTTGCTCTACCATAATTGGTAGGGATCTGAGTCCCGGAACGGACACCCCTACCCATGGATACTTTAACCAATTCTATAGTATAAGCTCCCCAAACTTGCCCGGATTATATCTTACCCATAGTGTGACCTACCCTGAAGGGAATCCCCGGATCAACGCTAAAAGCTCCCTAGACAAAAGGTACCCGCACCCAAACCTTGGAACGTAAGTGATACATGATACCCAGGTCGCGGCTTGGTAAGCTTCCCGAGGTGTAGGATTTCCTTGAATCAACACTTTGGGAAGCTTCCCAGGCTTGCCCGAGAGATGTCGTCCCCATACATACATAAGTAATTATACGGTAAGCTTCCCGGCGCGTAGGTCCTCAGAACATATCTTGTCCAAGAACTTAACTGGATAAGTAGTCATGCGTGGATCCCCAGGGTCACACTAAGTACACTTGAACATATACGTAAGTATAACCATGATCACTAGACAAGCATGGAACATAAATATAAACATGTGTATAAACGTAACAGGATCATTACATGAGCATGGACATTGATGGTCCTCTGGCGGCCGGCTAGAGGGGGTGAATAGCCCTAAAAAATAAATGAATATAATTTCTCGAACTTCGAACTAAGTTTGGCAAAAATACTTGTAAAACAGCAAAAAAGAAATGAATAAAATAAAGATAGAGGCAAGAAATATTTACTTAGTTTGCAATAAGAGAATTGCTAATCCAAGATAAATAAACCTCACTAAGGTCTCCTTCTTCCAAAACCAGAGTAGTCTCTTACAATGTTGAAAGCGTAAAAAGTAGAGAACGAAACTAGAAGTATAAGCACAGAAGTTGTTACAAGTGTTGTCTTAACTACAGAAATCAAGACTACATTTATAGGCATGATAGGGGTGCCTAAAAGGGTTTCGGGTGCCTGAATGTGGATAAAATTTTATCCGCATCGTAATAGATCGCGATGGAATGGGTCTGGATAAAATTTCCAGTTTGGCCGTGTTAGGATTTTCGGGTCGCAAAAACCGCTTTTTGTGTTGCGGAAATCCCGAATCCCATGCCACCGGATCCGTGCGAAGTTTAAAATTTTGAAAACCTTTACGTGTACGAGTTACTAAACCTTAGATCTACATGATTAAGATGTTATCCTTGATGTGAAGTCCTTCGCTTAATCCCGCTCGTCCAAAGTTGTCGGATCTCGAGGTTGTCAAGTGTACAACCCTCTATGTGTATCCACACAAGCAAAAGGTGGAGAAACCTAACAAAAGGTGTGCTAGCACCTTTGAAAGATTCAGCCAAAGAGGAGGAGAGAGAGAGAAGAGAGCTTGAGGAAGAAGATGGAGGTTACCAACACAAAATGAAAACCCACACCTTGAATTGATGTGGCCGGCCACATTAAGAGGGATTGTAACCTCCATGGTATGCCAAGAGTCACAACTCTTGGTAACTCCCATGAGATGACATCCCACTTAATCAACCATGATGATGTGGAACATCATCATTGGCCCATTCTTTGCCAACTCACCAATGAGGTGACAAATGGTCAAGTCAAACTTAACCCTTCATCTTCCTCTCAAGTCAAGTCAAACTTGACCACTTCTCTCCCATGGTTGATCAAATCTAACCA
>JBBMJZ010413100.1:14798529-14810108 GCA_037833815.1 Zingiber zerumbet
CCGTTTGGGGTTTCCAAAACCCAGAAGTGCCCTGGCCGTGTGCACCACACAGCCTTGCAGGGTTTCCAATGAGCAGAACATTCTTGGCCGTGTGCATCACACGGCCATGCCAGGACTCCAGAAGCTAAGACAGACCAGGCCATGTGGATCGACACGACCATGCTTGGGTGTTTTGAAGGTTGTTGGCCACGGCCGTGTACCTTAAACGGCCGTGTAAGGATGAACTATGTCTCAATCATCGCACTGTCACTCCAGGGTCATTGACTCATGTAATTATAAGAAACACAACGACGATAATAATTTTGAACTAAAAAGAGTATGATAAGACATATATTTGGGTCCCATTATAGGACAACCGGGAGCCACTCGGTCGTGCCGGATGAAGCCATCAGCCTGTTCTTCACTCAACCTTACCATTGTCGGAGGGGTGCCTTATGCCCGATTGGCCTAAGGTCCGATCGGCCAGGGCGGTGATTGAGTAACTTAGTATTTGACTCTGGGACTCGACTGCAAGTTGCGGAGGGTGAATGCTTGGATGGTCCGATCGACCTTTAACGTCCAACCGACTATAGAGGCCTGCTCGGTCATCTGCAGTCCTCGGCCTCGTAGCCCACCCGACCCTGCTACTTTGACCGTTTGACTTTGACCTCCACGTCAACCGGTCTTTATTACTTTTGTTGGTGTAATTTGCATTAACGGGCTAGCTCAGATTTTGATGATTGACAAGTGAGTTAAGTTAAGTGTTATCGTGATCTAATGTAGCTACTGAGCGTACAGTTTTGAAGTTGAGTTGAGTGTACAATTCTCGATTAGCAGTTGGGATGTTCGATTCCTGATTGGAAGGAAGTCCAGTCGGGATGTTCGATTCTCGATCGACAAGTCGAGATGTTTGATTCCTGACAAGTTAAAGTCCATATGTGGGATTCTGGCAAGGGTCGAGATGTGCAATTCTCGATTAGAGAATACTGGATGTGCGCGCGATTCCAGTAGGTTAGGATGTTTGATTCCCAAAGTCCGGATGTGTGATTCCAGAGGTAACTTCACACATAGTAAGTAGAGAGGTAAGTCATTGGAAGAGAGTGACTAAGTGAGGACGTATCCCGTTTGAAGGAACAGTAGGCGTTGGTCCAATTTAGGTTCATTTCGAAAATCTAAATTGAAACTCTGACTAAATCTTGGTCTCAAGAAGACAAAGTCTAATTACTACTCTTTATTATTACTATACTAACATTGTCTTGCAAATTATTAGACTAACACTTTTTACAAGGTAAAAGGGATAAAATTTCCCTCTAGTGAACAGTATCCGAGACACCTTTCAAGTGAAGAAAGGCGTCTTCGCACTGTTCACGAAGGGCACCTTTAGGAGCTTGGAAGATGCCTTCGTACTGTTCATGGAAGATATCTTCGGTGCTATGGAAGGTGTCTTCCAAAGGATAAAATTCAACTTCGTTGCGGATAAGGATCAATGAGTTCAGGATCAAACTTTATAGGTTGGAGGAGCCTTCAAGGTTATTGAAGACGCCTTCCACACCCTTTATAAGTGTGTCTCAACCAAGTTTCAAAACACATCACTTCTACAATCCTTTACGCATCCATTTGAAGTTTTAACTGCTCCGGTTTCTTGTTATTGCTTCATAGAAGTCTGTCTGCCACCGAGTTGCCTTTCCGAATTATCCGATCATCTTCGACAAACAGACAGCAGTGATAAAGCTATTACTTTGTGATTACCTGACTTAGCGATCTTATTGTACAACCTTTAGTATTTGGAAAATAAGTTTATTTGGAAGGTGACTATAAAAATATGCAAGTATATCACGGACAAAACTAAACCTCAAAGGGTGAAATGCCATAAGTTGAGTATAAGAATTAAGAACTCGTAGCATCATTCTCAATGAGCCAATAAACTACAAGAGGAATAACAGGGATTAACCGTGCTGCAATGTCATCAAAGAAAAAAAAATGTGGGGTACCTGCAATAGCCCTTTATGATTCAACCAATCAAATATGAAAATGATCGGTAATTTTTTACTTGCAAAAAGTATATTACGAAAATAATTAGAAAAATTAAAGAGTAAGAGATTCTTATCTTCTACTTACGCGGAGTAATCTATAAGTATTTAGTCATGAACCTGAACTAAATCCATCTTGGTCTGCGTAGAGCTGCAATGACTTGCCAAATCAAACTGACTTGGTTATCTTATAGTACAACATTTTTGAAATTGTTGCAGGAATTCCCAACTTCATAGAGTTATCATTAATGAAAGGGAGTCTTTAGTGCATATGATGAAATTATTACTTTGTGGTCAAAAATCATGAATCTAAATCTTAAAAATAACCTCTTATAAAAAATAAAATAAAAAATACGTATAATAATGAATCCTTCTCTCGACCCGAGACAGCAGCACAGACATAATTTTATTCTAACAATTTCATCGAACAACAAATCAATATATAGAAGAGTAACATAACCTCACCATGTGTTTATTTTAAAAAAATAATTATAATATAATTATTAAGGAAACAAAATTTTATTACGCTTTAACCGAATAAATCGGTTAGATTTGAGAAAGTATCCTTAACTTTGTTTATAAAAACGTAAGTTTTGATTAAACCATTAAAATCCCTCAACCCTAATCGGCCACCGACTTCTCGCGAACCATGGCCGTGGAGGCCGAGTTAATTCCAGGGCTGCCGGACTGCCTCGCTCTCGAGTGCCTCCTCCGCGTCCCCTTCCACGCCATACTCGACGCTCGGGCAGTCTGCAAGCGGTGGAAGCACGAGCTCGACTCGCCGTCCTTCTACCGTATCCGCAGGGCCGCCGACGTCGCCCCCCGCGTTGTCTCGCTGCTCCTCCTGGGCAAACTCCCATCCACCGTCGGCAAGTTGCACCTAGCCCTATACGAGCCTGACACGGGCGTCTTCACGATGCGGCAGCTGGCTCCCAACCACCCCAACTTCAAGAAGGGCATCCGCATTCGTGCCATGGTCATCGGGCGAGAGTTGGTGGTGATCGGCGGAAGGGACGTTGTAGAAAACCGCAGAACTGGCGAGGTCCACATTTACGACATACTCTCTGGGTCCTGGCGCACAGGCACGCCAAAGCCGGACCCAGAGCGGCTTTTCTGCATATACAGCTTGAAGGGAGGGAAGGTGTTTGCGGTCGGCGGGAGGGACGCTAGAGGCAAAAAGATGCAATCGGCGCTCGTCTACGACGTGGCTGATGACACGTGGTTTGAGATATCGGATTTGGGACAGGACATATGTCACTGGACTTCCACCAACAGCTTCAACGATAAGTTTTGGCAAAACCGGGAGGAATACATCAATGCGATTGGACATTGCAAGAACTTATTGTTATTAGACGACCACGCCGACCTGATGATTCGCGTGACCGAGGACGAGAAAGAGATAGTTATATCCCTTCCTAAAGTGAAATCAGGGGTGAAAGTGATGGTGGAGCAGGTAAAATTGAATGAGGTCGTCTTAGGGAAGTTGCAGCGGCTGTTAGGATTACGGCCAAATGAGATCGACCGACACCTTGAATTATATCATTTCGACCGTTTGTGAAAACAAGATTAGGATTACATTATAACATTGAGAAGAGTTCTTCATGGCATATATAGTTTGGATATTACTAAATAGCTAGAATCTAGCCACCAGAATACATTATATTATGTAAACTATTATCAAGGGTATTTTAGTGATTTCATCTATGCATATTAATTATATGCATATATTAGAAATCAATTCTGACCAGCCAGATTCTGGATATAAAGATTTACCCATATAGTTTTTTTCATTTTTTTTGGACCATTGAAATCTTTTTTTGTTTATTACATTAAAATTTTTTAAATGGCTATTGATTTTTTTTGTTTCTTAGCAGTTTTATAACCGAATTTATTTAATGCCGTTAAAATCTCTTTTTTTGCTCAGCATATCATACATATTTTCAAAAAAGGTGGCGATGACAGCCTATATAGTATATACTATATATAGAATATAATGGCAGAGGTAATTGGAATAAAATGTGATGGATTTTATTTCAGTTGGTCTAATATTATCAGGCCCCAGTTAGGTATAGGTTGGTGAATTATGAGAGATATTTTATCCTAGCATAGCAGCCTTTAGTACGAGGGAGGTCAGACATCCAACGTCTATTTCAACAAATAATTACTCATGTAATTACCAACTACGTCAATCCATAAGGACCAATGGTAAAGATAATTGTACTTAATGACCATTGCAACCACTTTTGCATATAGTGCTAGCAAGGGATACTCAAATCAACAATAATCCATTTAGATTGTAATCATAAACTTAGCTATGTTAAACAGTTAAAAACCTTAGCACTACGAAATCACTATCTATATTCGGAATCAATCTTCTCACCAACATCCCTTTACCTTCCCCACACTACTTCTAATTAGATTATGTTGACTTTATTGTCCAAAATGCTAATGATAAATTGCTATTCTGTCAAAAAAATATGTTCGCAGTTGAGAAAAACTTAAGTCTGGTGCACAGACTATTCAAATAACCATTAGCTTCCAAATCGATCCAAAAAAGTAAAATCAGGACTGGGGTCAACTTAAATATCTAATTTATCATTTATTTCTTTAGACACACTGTGGATGAAATGATAAACTACCCATGATAACCTTTAACTTAGCCTAATTATCAGAAAAGTTATTGTACTGACTTATTATCACATAATCTCGGTGGCTAGTCAAATTATTTTAATTGAGAATATCCTTCTCAAGGTAGATTCTTTATTACATTATGGAAGAATGCTTCTTTTTCATGCGAGTAATACAAATTTAGCATTGCACACATTAAAATTTCATAATTTCCTCTCAGTTACTTTTGTTGGGCTATTGTTTACAACTTAATAGTTCTTCTAATGTTTAGAATATTGGTGAGATCAAAACTTCTACAGATTTTTTTTTTTTTGCTAAATGGAGATATTTCAGAGCTTGTACTGTTTTCCATATAAAGTTTATTTACTTGCTTCATTACTCAATTCGATAACATATGCAAATGTAAATATAAATCAGACTGTTTGCAATCTAATGGTGTGGGTTGTACGATAGGTCACACGTACACTGAAACATTTCATATATTTTTTATTGTCCAGTCCCCTCTTAGTGTAGAGGTTTGGCCAGGTCTTTCATGTATATTCTACAAAATAAAGATTGTCATACTATTTTTAAAAATTACTTTTAAGAAATTAGTCTGAATATCATATTACTAAACCTAGTTAGCTGTTTGGTCAAACAAACTTGTTTTACAGCAATGTTTTGGTAGCAGTATTGGTTTCTGAAAGCTTATTACTAACAAAAAAAAAACTTGAATGTTCACATATTAAAGTGACATAAAACATTATCAAGGAACAAATGGGGTTCTAATGTTATATTGTTTTCTATTACTATTATAGTAAACAAGAAAATATTGTGGTTCTCATGTAGGTAGAATGGTCAATTCTACCTGATCTGGGAAATGATTATTAGGATGTAATGTGGGTAAAAGGAGGTTAGTGAACTTGTTGAGGTGGCTCTGAAGGTCAAATCGATGCCATGTACCCTCTCAAGGCCTCCCGGTAACTCAGTCTCTCGGGCCTCCCGACAACTCTGTTTCTCGGGCCTCTCGGCTACATGGCTTCTAGGGCCTGCCAGCTACATGATTTCTCGGGTCTGCCAACTATATAGCTGCTATTCAGGGCTTCTGACAATTGGGCTTCTCGGGCCTCTTACTACATTATTTCTCAGGTCTCTCGGTTACTCGACTCTTCAAGCCTCAAGACAACATAGTTATTCGGGACTCTCAGTAACTTGGTTTCTCAAGCCTTTCGGTTAGCTTCTCAAGCCTCCCAACTCTAAAATGAAGATCGAAATAGAAGAAAAAAGTCTAATCAATCTCAGCTACTCTAGCAAAAAGGCAACAACACAAACAAATCTCATTAGTTAAAGAATTAAATAATAATCATAGGAAGATCGGAATAGAAGGAAAAAGTCTAATCGGTCTCTGTTATTTTAGGAAAAAGGCGATAACAAATTATATTATTTAAGTAATTAAATAATAACAGTAAAAAGATCAAAATGGAAGGAAAAGTTTAATCAATCTCAGTTGTTCTAGGAAAAAGGCAATAACATGAACATAACTCATTATTTAAGGAATTAAATAATCAACGTTTGAAGATCGGAACGGAAGAAAAAGATCTGCTTTCCCTCTATAAAAGATAATTCTTTCCAATCTCCAAGGTACGTGTGCCCATACGCATCACTACGAGTATTAAAATCCTAATATCCATCTTCTTCGTCTCTAACTTGAGCATCGAAGTGGCTACGCTGGGGAACTCTTGACCATCATTCTACCCTTCTCCTCATTTTTATCTCCGTTCAGGCTCTTTACATCATCATCATCCTCGTCGTCACTTGGCGATTGACAATTAAATTGGCAACTGAGCTGATTCACAGATCATCCGTTGATACTCGCGGACAGGATTAAATTGGCAACATCTATAGAAACACTGAGTTAAGACTTGAACCAAAGCGTGAAGATGGATGATGCCAGAAGACCTAATGTTATAGTCATGGCGACAGAGGATTTTGATAAACTGGTAGCCGCAACAACGTTGCAAGCAGTATTAAAGGGACAACTCTTGCATCCCCCAATAGGCAATCCTTCAATCGAATCACCGACCCAATCAGTTGAAGCAACACCAATGCATAAGAAGGTACCTTGGCTGATGGGAACACCATGAACAACTTCCCCTCTACCGATTGGTAAGTCCATGGTTAGAGAACCCTTTGCGAAATCTTTCGGTGAGACCCCTCACCCGGAGGCTGGTCTCAAATTTGGTAACTTGAATGCCCCTCAAGGTCCTCCGTCCTCAAAGAACATCCTTTAGAATGAATTACCAAAACATTTTCGAGTATTGCAAATTGAAGAATGTAATGGTATTATAGATCCTGAAGATCACATACGCAAGTTCGAGAACGCTTCCTTATTACACCAACATATAGATGGTGTCAAGTGTCGAGTTTTCCTAACTACACTCTTGTGTTTAGCTTAAAGGTGGCTTAGTCAACTCCCTGCTTCTTCGATTCAGACATTTAAAGAATTTAAAATTATATTCACGCAACACTTTGCGACAAGTAAGAGATATTAGAAAACGCTTATGATTTGTTCGTTCTCAGGTAAATATTCAAAGGACCCTTGAAGAAATACTTACAACGGTTTAATTGAGTAGCCATGGATGCCCCTCAGTTATCTCAGAAGTACAGGTTAGTGTCTTTTTTCAAGGCTTGATTGATGGAGATTTTTTTTTTTTCAGATTCTTGGTAAAAAAAGTCCCTTACAAACTTTGAAGGATTACAAATCAGAGCACTTAAGCATATTCAAGTTGAGAAATGTCAGTTAGTAAAAAGAAAGGAGATGTCGACTCAGACTCTAAATCCTATCCCCACTCATCAAGATCGAAGAGCTCCCTCCCACCTTTGCGGAGTCAAGAATTCAATTGAAGAGGAGAAAAAATGGTGCAACCCGTGGAAGTAGCTCCAACTCTTGTTCTCAATCTAGCCGAGAATGCCTCAAGATGACTCAGTATTGTGCTTATCATCAATCAAGTACTCAACTCCATTCGAGATTGTCAGCAATATGCAAGGGAGCTGAAATGAAAAACTGACCAGTGAAGTGTTAAACAGAGTTAATCAGGCAAGAAGAAATCTTCTAAACCTCACAAATATCGTCGTCACCATGATACTGACTAATCTACAAGTTGGCAATCTCATTCTCCTTCGAAGGAACCTTAGAGATCTTCCGGATCTCGACAGAATGTCGAAGAAAAAGACACTCGTAAAGAAAATGTTAGTACTCGAGGAACTGTAAATATAAGCTCAAGTGGACTCATGGATGGAGATTTCATTCGGGCTCAAAGGGCTCATTGCAAAAGGCTTGAAAGTTATGCTATTAGTACTAGTTGGGGAAGAGGACAAGGTCCTTCCATGAATTTTGGACTCAAAGATCCGGCGGGAGTAGAAGGCTCACATGATGATGCTTTAGTAATAGAAGCTTTCATCGCTAATTATTGAGTAAAGAGGATATTCATTGACATGGGTAGTTCTGTCAACATCATCTTCAAAATAACTTTTGATAATATGCAGCTAGACGAGAAGGAGTTTCATCCCATACATACTCCCTTGTATACTTTCACAAGACATACGGTACAACCTTTGGTCAACTTAATCTTTCTCTTTCCTTAGGAGAGGAACCATTAGTACGGACTCAGCAAACAATGTCATATTAGGGAGGTTGGCGTTAAGTTCATTCCAAGCAGTGGTCTTCACTTTTTATCAAAAAATTAAATTCCTAGTAGGAAGACAAGTGGGATAGGTGAAAGGTAATCAGTTAGTGGCCAGAAAATGTTATGTGGACATAATCCAAACTGATTCATGTAAAACATGCCAAACTCAAGACAATGCTATCCAAGTCGTCCAAAAAATGTCAATATCTTTACTATAGGAAAATCATGAAAATGTACGGATGCACCCTGATCGACTAGACAGGGTCACCCGAGTAGTTGTCAACCTCTCTTCAAAATTAAAATAAGAACTAATTGCATGTCTATCATGCAATTATGATGTCTTTGCTCGATCCTCCAAAGATGTTACAGGAGTTTCACCTACTATAATGGTTCATCGGTTAAACACACTTCCAGAGGCTAAGGAGGTCAGACACATGTGGAAGATTCAATTTCCTACTTAGCTTACGAATACGCTGTTAGTATCTAAACTAGGACGTAAATGAAGAGTTTGTATTGATTTTCGGTACCTCAATAAAGCTTGTCCGAAAGATTGTTACCCTCTATCCCGTATTGATCAAATGGTGGGTTCTATTTTCAGTTGTGAACTTATATGCATATTGGATGCATATAGGGTATCATCAGATTCTCTTGGCTCCTAAAGATCAAAAAATGCTAGTTTCATAACTATAAATGGAACCTTTTGTTATATTATCATGTCATTTAGATTGAAAAAATACAGGGACAACTTACCAGCGGCTCATAGATAAGATTTTCAAACACCAAATTGAAAGAAATATTAAGGTATATGTTAATGATATTTTAATCAAATATGTACAATCTGGTATTTTAATCTCAGGCATTAAGGAGATATGTCATACACTCCAACAATATGAGTTTAAACTTAACCCCACTAAGTGTCTATTTGGGGTTACAAGTGGGGAATTCCTTGGATACATGGTGACTAAACGGGGAATCAAGGTAAATTCTGAAAAGATCCCAACATTGCAAAACATGTCACCTCCTCGTAACCTCAGAGAAGCACAGTGATTGGTTGGACACATTACTTTTTTAATAAAAGGTAAATTATATATCATCAAGAAAATAGTACAAACAAACACGTGTCCAAAGATAGCTAATCATTTCTAATGAAGTATCATATCCATATGACTATCTAAGGTATGAACTCATAGGAAGCCCACGTACATGTAGGTGTACTCTCACTATACCAACCTCCCAATACATCCTCTATCATCAACCATGCAGGGTAACAACCAAGCATAGTAACACTCATCAATCCTAGCTATTGAGTGCGTATCGTAGTTTGCTCAGATGGCCGGTCTCACAGCCAACTTAGCCAAGTCCAGGATTTACATGCCAGGAATAGACCCCCCAAAACACACACACGGGATTAGTTACTCACCATCACAGGATTTCAGATAGGGGAGATGACCTTCAAATACCTAGGAATCCTCATAGCCTCCTAGAAGCTAAAGATCTCCGATTACAATACACTCATAGAATCACTTACTCATAGGATGAGTTTGTGGCCAAAAGCCACATTATCTAATGTCGGGAAAGCTCAGCTCATATCATTAGCCCTATAGGGAGTGGAGTGCTACTGGATGTTAGTTCTACCCATACTCCAAAGAGTTGTGGACCACATCTACAACATCTGCAGTTCCTTCATGTGGACGACCAAGAGGCCCTCCATTACATGGTCAGAGTTAGTGAGACCCAAGAGGGAAGGTGGTCTTGGTTTGAGGGACTTACAGGCATGGAACCAGGCGCTTCTGGTTAAGGTTCTCTGACGCATATAGGACAGCAAGACACACTATGGATACACGGAGTGCATCATATATACTTACAGCAGGTGGGGGTATGGGGTGGCAGAGCAAGTATACAAACTCCCCACTGATTTAGTAGCAGGTACACATCTGAGGCAACATCCTCAGCGTAGCAGGCAACCCAGAGGCTGTGAATCGGACACTCCCATCCTGGTTTAGTGGCAAGAGGGGAAGTAGTGTCAGAAGAGCATACGACCATTTTAGAGACACCAAAGCTAGAAAGACCTGGGCTGCCACAGTATGGCAGAAAGACATACAACCAAGTCATGTCTTCATGGTGTGGCTTTTGGCGTATGGGAGGCTACCGGTGTGAGTTGGGCAGGATTAACTTGAGGATAGAATATGCACCTTCTGCAAACATTATGAGGAGATGATGGATCATGTCTTTTTTAGGTGTCATCCGATCCAGTAGCTGTGGGAATGAGTCAGACGATGGCTACATATGCGCCCTCAGATGACCACCTACCGATGTATGTTGCAGACTTTCAAGCATCAGTACCAGGGGACGTCCACCTTGACCAAGGCCCACCACCTTACTATGTCAGCGATGATTCACCATGTATGGATGGCAAGGAACCACAACATATTTGAGGGGAAGCGATTTGATGGCGAGCTAATCTTCAGGAAGATACAAATACATGTCTTCGGGACACTTGGAGTGTTGGTGCAATATCCCTAGGTCAAGGTTGACATGGTTGACTAAGCTTGAGTTGGCTCAAGCTTGAGTCTTGATGTTTGAGTTTCGATATTTGACAATACATGGAGACTGACAATACGTGGAGATTGCAGGTGTAATCATCCGATTGGGGAGATTGCTAGAGCAATTCCCCTCTAATTAGGGTTTGACCAGATTAGTGTGAAGAAGAGTCAAGTAGGTCAGGATTAACCGGATACTTGACTGGGAAATCCTGGTGAGTGAAGCCAGGTGAAAAACCTAGTGAGTGAAGGTAGACATAAGGGAAATCCTGGTGAGTGAAGCCAGGTGAAAGACTTAGTGAGTGAAGCTAGACAGTATGAAAATTCTAGTGAATGAAGCTAGGTGAAAGTCCTAGTGAGTGAAGCTAGGCAGATGGGAAGTCCTGGTGAGTGAAGCCAGGCAGATTAAAAGTCCTAGTAAGTGAAGCTAGGCAGAAGTTAAAGTCCTAGTGAGTGAAGCCAGGCACGGGAAAATCCAGGTGGGTCAAGGCTGATCGGACACCTGGTGTTGGTAAGTCCAAGTTATTCAAGGTTGACTAGACACTTGGCACGAGGAGAAAGAATCCAAGTGGGTCAAAGGGATTGACCGGACACTCGGTGAGGAAGTCTTAGCAGGTTGAGGGTGACCGGATACAAGCATGATGTTCCAACAGGTCATGATTGACCGGATGTTGATTTTAGGGACTTTGGACTTGATTTGGCAAGTCACACATGGGCTAAATCGATCAATCGATCGA